>VYZW01012466.1:1665-47801 GCA_013401315.1 Balaeniceps rex
ACAATACCTTCAGTAAAGAGTCCCAGAATGACTTTCACATTTCAACATTTTGTCACATCAGTGACTTGTGTTCATTTTCTAATTTGTGGTAGCCCACAGATTCTCCTGCTGACTGAATTATTCCCCATTTTCTATAGATAAATTATATTTTCTTCTCTGACTGTAGGGACTTGTGTTTCTTTTGGTTCACTTATATCTTCCTAATTTCAGACCAGCTTGCCAGCTAGTCAAACTACTTTCAAACTTAGTTCTAGCTCCCTCAGCCTGGGCGATGTACTGGAAACTTGGCAGATGATACTGACTCCATCAATTAAACTTTTCAGTTTTGTAAGCCCTTTCTAGAGAGAGCTTTTTATTTTAATTTTTATTATATTACAGCAATTTTGCATACCCCAAAACTTTAAATTGTCTGTGGGCGAGTAAAGGCCTGTTCCGCTGATGGTTCTGCTCAACTGTAATCTTCCATTTTCTCCACGTTTTGTTTCTTTAGCTCTCATGTGACATAGACAAAATGTTCAAATTGAGCTCTTCATGGAACAGAAACATAAGAACTAAAACCTTCAAGGCATGTTAGGTTAACCTGCAAAATTAAAATGCAAGCTAACAACTGTAAGTCATTTCACTGAGTTCATTTTCATTAATCTAAACCAAAGCAATCCCGTTGTGCATTCCAGCAATTTGAAGTGGTACACATTAGAACCAAGATGTTAGGTCTCTGAAACATCAACGTACCTACATGGTATTGCTGAAAAGTTGCTCAGATCGACAGCTAAACTTATATCAAAATCCAGGTAACTTTTCCATTCAAGAGAGCACTGCAGGCTATATACAGTGATATCAAAATATATCTGTGTTTTCTTAAAAGTGTTTGTTCCATTTCACACCATGAATATGGTGAGATTCTAGAATGAAAGATACAGAGATTTCATCACTTTGTTTTCTAACATCAAGTGCACTTCTCTGTTCCCATCATTGTTGTCCGATACATGGACGCGTGCCAGTTTCACTACAATCTTTTCTTCTCTACTGACATTTACATGACTGCCTTCAAACAGTTAAAAAAGCCCCCTAAAATATGAAATATTGGTGACTCCAGACACAAATTTGTCAGTTTTCTCTTCTGTATATGTCATACATGTCATCCCATGGGACATACATTTTACTGACACAATTTAAGGTTTATTTGGTAAACGCATCATACATGCCGGTTGAGTCCAGTGATTTACATCATGTAAAAGCAGAACATCTTAAGCAACACATGTGCAATAAAAGCAAACAGATGTTTGCAGTCTAAGCACTGTGCTAATGGTGGTGGTATGGCAATGTATCAAAGGCAAAACGTAACGTAGCCAGAATTGCCCACTGGAGTGTTAAGCCCAGCTGCATAACTTTGAACCCACAACCAATAGGCTATCCCAAACCACCCTGGGGTACATTGCCATACTTAAGGTAAGAATTCATAATTAACTGCTAATGCCTAAACTCCTCAGCTAAAATGGGGTGGAATTTCTTGTGAAGGAGACAACAAAGATACGAAAGGTGTAGTAAAACAACTGCTCATTGTACAGAATTAACATAGCAGCAGCACTACCGTTGTTTCATACATAGTGAAATCAAATGTGCCCCAAAAAATGCACCTCAGGAGGCCTGATCTGAGGTTTTATATGGAATTTTCCAGGCTAGGCAGCTACAAAACAGAAGTGTTAGAAACTCAGCAGCAGGAGCACATGCACCACCGGAGGAGCATGGCAGACAAGTCGTGACACTTCCAAGCTGATACCCTGAGCGCTCTGTAATCCAGTGCATTACCAACAAGAGTGCTCTCAGCCCGTTGGAATGACTGGAACTATGCACGAGGTGTCAAAAATGGCATTTTGTTCATACCACTGAATGTGAACATCACCAAATCCTAAATGAAGCTGAACTTAGTATAATGATATCCAACAAAAGCACCTGCTTTTTCTTTTTCATGCCATCTCCCTAAATCTGACATTCAGAGGACCAATATCAAAACCACCATTGAGTGAAACTACCAAATAAAAAAAAGAAAGTGCAACTTGACATCCACCCCTCAAAGGAGTTTTCCAAAAACCTGTAGAAGGAAGATGTCGATTTATTCAAGGAAAATCCTATGAATGTTAACTGATTTACCTAAAAGAAAATACCAGTTGTTCCAGCCTCTGCGTACACAATCACATGAGAATAGTGACTTTTTATCAAAGAAATTCAGCAGAGAATTTAGGCGCATATGAAATGGAACATGTGTTACAATCCCAGATATAGATACATTGGGAAACATGCATCTGCTTATGTACAGACTTTCAGCCTCAAGTATGTTCTGAAATATCTTGCTGAACATATAATATATTTAACATGAAAAAAATTAAAATATGGAACCACACAAAAAATTTGCCAAGAAGTGTTTATGCATTCCCTTAATTACTTGCTACACCATCAAAAACTAGATTTAATATTAATATTTTTAATGAAAGAAAAAACCCACCAAAACATCAGGGAAATATTTTCTAAGCAGCTGGTAAACTCAGATCCTAACACATGTTGCATATTTTCAATACCTTCCTATATGAGTCTCAAAGTAGTGTATATTCCAGAACTCTATCTCTGATAGATAGTTTTGAAATATAACTTGGAATTAACACAGAAACAAATAAATTCAAAGGATAAGCTTTCATAAATAAGACTACTTGTGAGATAACACAGGACTGGAGAATTTTGGGGGCTTAATTCTCAGCCCAGTAGTTTTCTGAACTTTTCAGACTGAATAAACATACAAGAAGGCATGATAAAACTGCAGTTTCACATCTTCATCACAGACTTTTCATGCTTTACGTTTCTCAACCCTTTTTAATTAAAATACTTGCATTTTTCCTGTCCTAAACAATTACATTACACATTAGTGAATAAATATACAGATGTCACAGACTTCTTTTTCTAATCCAGGGCACAGTTTCATGTCCTCTCATCTGAGGAAGCGCCTTCTCAAGCCATTCCTCAGCTTTACACTGTCCAGCTTTTTGCCTCCTTCATTTGCATGACTCTTAAGCACATATACTCACAGGAGCTGTAATGCAACGCTAGGCTAGAGGCTTCTAGCAGGGAACACAATGTCTCATTTTTAGATTGTGGTTGCAGCCTGCGATCATCGTAACTATATCCTCGAACCCAGTGGCGCAGCAGAGCCAAGCGAGGCACTGTGGTATGAGGACAGCAGCTGGACTAGAAAGCACAGCTCAGATTTGGAATGGTATTTTTAACCTTAAACTCCAGATACATTTACCCAAGGGTGGAACAAGAGGGACACACAAGTTAAAAAAAAAAAAATAACTAGGAAAAAAGTTATCAAGCAACACACACTTTTTGTGGATCGCATGATCTCTGGATGGCAGCATTAGGCAGATGAACTGGGCAGACAGATTAAGATGCCCTTCCTATAATTCCTTATCCTTTGTCTTCAAAGCAAAGGTTTAACCTCATGCAATACAGTCAATGCTACAGAAGAAGTGCTCTTGCCCCACTCTCTGGACACCCATCTCCCTCTGGCGTTATTCTTAGAGTTCTTGCGTAGAGCTCTGCAACTGCAGATGGCAATTTTCAATTAGGCATGTGCTTCAGGGGAAATAAGGAATTTACCAAGGTCACTTAAGGGCAATGAAATCACACATGCCATATAAAATGCTTACACTTCAAAATGATAGCATAATGGAATGGTAAAGCCTTTAACAAAACCCTAAAGGGAACACGCAACTAGTACAGCATGTTCTTTTATTATTTCAAGCTCTCCAGTTACACCTTTGAAAGCCTAGTCTTTTTTTATTATTGAATAAGTGAAAAGATACCAGAAAAACCATGATGTGTTCATCTGCCTCTTGCTGATGTGCAAGAGCACTCAGCTGCAAATTATATGCAAATCAGAAAATGGAAGTAAGTATGAGGTGATGGTTGTAAGTCAAGCAAACATACAAAAAAAACCCAAAAACCTTTGTTTGTAGGATGAGCAGGTTAATGAATGTGAAAAACTCTGAAGACATTTAGTATGTTCTTTCATTTCTAAACAAAAATGTTATGATACTATATGCTAAATACATCAAGCACTTTCTGATTTAAAAGTGACAAATGAGCAATAGTTCTCATGAATTTAACCCATAAGCAATACAACAGGGAGGCAAAAGATAATTTTGGTTCAAGTAATCAAAGCTTTTGCCATACCTATCAATAATTTGGTGCTTCTTATCTCTGGCATACAAATGAAAATTCCAATTCAATCATGCATTAAACTTCAGACTGTCAAATTCAAGTATTTCTGTTTCACTCCAGGGTTGTCTCAGTTACACAACTAAAGATGGTACCATGGGTGTATGCACAGACTTGCTGAGCTCAGTGCCTTTGCCTGAGTTCAGCAAATTCATTTCCAAAATATCCAATCCAATGCCATTACTGTACCCTGAACACAGCTCTGTTATTAAAACTGATATCAAAGAATCCTTGAATGAATGAAAAATTAATCTTTAACCAGGGGCACAATGAATGCTAGCTCTTTTTTTTTTTTTTTAAAAAAAAAAAAAAAAATCAGTGAATGAAACATGTCACCTATTAACACAGATTGGACACCAGTGCCTAGGGTAGGACGCTGGTTTGCAGGAGCTCAGGCAGGAGAAGGGTCATTGTATAACCCAGCCATAGCTACTGGATTTTTCTTGTGATTTGAGATAATACACAAGGTCTACCCTGTACTTTAAATTGCTTTTTCTACTTTGCAATTCTTTTCTCACTGTAAACAAGGATAACATTTTCCTCTGATATATCTTCCAGCCATATACCCTGGTCTGAAAATAATTTGCTTTTTGTGCATCCAGGCCAATGGAAACTCATGCAACACCACAGACACAGCACCAAGCAGAGGTAAAAAAAGCCAGGGCAGACACTGGTTTTAGGCAGGTCCTGCTGTGATGCTGCAGGCTCCGCAGCCACACCATTACACATGCTGTGGGTGGCAGAGGAGGGCGCAAGGCACGTACTGTGGCTGAAAGGGATGAGACCCCACACCGCCCCTTGTCTCCCTGGAAGAGTCACAGCCACAAAGCTGACCTAGGGACAGGCTGCAGCCAGGACCAGCCCTGCACTAGCATGGCCACGCAGATGACTGCTCAGATCCTGGGGCAGAGTAAGCTCGTGTCAACCCAGAATATACTGTGCAGGCTTTGAACCAGGTTTCTACCTCACTTTACACTGGGAAATCAAAAAAACCATTAATGGCTGCAGCATAGCTAGACACTAAACTGATGCAGGCAATGCAATTTACTGGAGAGACTTGAGAAAAGGTGATTTAAAAGCATGTTTCCCTGGAGTCTTCTCCTGACCTTTAAATTCACACTTTGATTACTAACACACCTGCTAAAAGTCTTTCCTCTGTGTTCCCACTCAATTCACAATCATAAAGGTTATCTGCAAAACCACCAGGTTGAGAAGCGAGACAAGTGAAATTTACGGTTCTGGTCTACCAGCCCTACTTTCTTTGCTGTGGTGACTTCTCCAAGACCAAAGATGTTTCATGAGAATGAACCTGTTAGCTTCAGCACTGAAGCAGTGTTTAGGAACTTGCTATCTACTTTCTTTGCAATATTGATGCTCCTATAAAATTCTCTATTGAAACTACTACGGCTATTCTGTGTCATTCCCATTAATACCTCACTAAACATTCAAAATCAGGAGTTTAGAAATGTCCTGCATATGAATGAATGAGAATCTGTATCAATACAAGTGAATTTCAATTCTGGCAGTTCCTTATTCCAAATGAATGTTAACCAGGTAATACCATATTATTAAATCCAAGTAGACATTCATTCATAAAAATTAGAAATATTTAGAAGGAAAAGTGTTTTTAAATAATAATCATCTTCATTGTAAGCTTCTAAACACTTAGACATAGGAATATTTTACTTTCCCACTTTGACTCCTAGGAAAGATGTAGCTACAACTCCCATAACTAGTGCATTCACATGCATGTGCACACATAAATATGATTAACATGAAAATTAGTGAAAAGCAATCATATGTCTATCAGTTGCTAAATTCAGAAAAGCAAAATCATTCTAAAAATGAACTCCACCTGTTTCTGACTAGTTCTCTGCTCTTCATTTTTTTCTTAGAAGGTACTCAGAGAAATCACCTGGAAATGTTTTTTCCATTTCTCTCTTTTACACCCTAACTGTATAAAAGTTGAATGAACTTCCACAATTAGCATGATGATACTTAACAGTAACTGTCCTGAAGGTCTGCACAGCAGCATTCTTCCAATTAGAAAGCTGTTTGAAATAAGTTTTTAACTTTATTTTCCATTATGTCCTGACCAAAATCTTCAAGGAACAATCTCTTTCTCCGAGAGGATTTTACCTGGAGCCTGTTGTAAAGGTTATCAGAGTATGCAAATACTAAGAAACACATATCCTTGTTTTGAACTGGGGTAATCCCTATTGTGGAAGAACAAGTTTTGCTTCCATTTCCTAGAACAGTACCAGCAGCTTATTTTTTAACTCACTGAAAAACCTTTATTACTGCAGGAGCTCCCTGTATTCCAGCTACGCTGATTGAGCTGCATTCATACACATCAAAATAAAGTACACCGACACCCTGGGAATGCTAAAGGAGTGCACCTTTTGCAATACTTATATTTTAAGGTTAAAAAAAAAAAAAAAATCAAGTTTCCCAGACTCGATAGGATCATAACATTGTGCATTCACAGAGCTTCAGCCAGCTAACCAAAGCATCTCAGCTTTATTTCCAGCCCAGCTCACATCTGTGTTCCATCAGAGATAAGAAAGTTTGAGAATCTCTCCAGTAAAAAGAAGGTGCATCCAAATTAGAAGCACACAGAGCATCAGATAAGTTAAAGTAATCGTTCACACAGATGCCGCTGTACACAAGCGGCACGCTTTTGCTTTGCAGCCCTCATAAAACACACAAGCCATTTTTAAGAGGGAACCACAGCGGTAGGAACAAGTCTCGCCCCCAGTCTCTCCGCACTCCAACGCTGCCACCCTCCAGCTGCGAGGACCAGCCTGACATACCTGCTTCTCCATTTTTCCTCCCTGACAGTTTTCCTTCTTTTTCTCCTGAAGTTGAAGAAGAGATGGGGAGGGACGGTCCTTCCCGGGCAGGCGCTGCTCTGCCGGTGCCGCTGCGCTCTGTCCGGCCCCCACGCACTGCCGCCCACCCGTGGGCTCAGCCCCTCACCCCTCTCGCAGGCAGCCTGCAGCCCCGCCGAGCTCGTTTAAGTCTAACAGGTTTCCTTATATAGGTAAACACAAATTGCATTCCTGGTGAAAGAGGCTAACTGGCAGTAAGCTTAACTTAGTTAACTCCACAGATACCAAACGGGTGTGAGTGCCTGAAGTTTGCTAGCGCAGCGCTGGGAAGCGTCTTCAGAGGGGAGAAGGCTTTCCTTACAGTCGCCTAGCACCTATGAAACTATTCCACTACTTAAGGCTATAACAATACTGAGTACTATGTCAGCAATACATTAAACGCTTGACGTTTTTACAGAACACTCTCCTTAGCCCACATTTTACTCCAAGAAAAGTACACAGGATGACAAAGGTATGTGCATGCACATTCTGAGAGCGTTCAAATAATTCCAACCCTATCAGAGTTTTCATAGAGAGACTGCCATATATCAAGTGTTACGTGAAAAGGTTAGGAAACGAGGATTGTGATACTGATATCAACGGAAAGAAGCAGCATAAGAAAAGCTTGGTTTACTCTTTTCCAGTTCCTTTTCTATACAATGTAATAGTTAAGCTGCTGATGATAGATCTGCCTTTGTCAGGGAGGTGTGATTGCAATATATTAACAGACACGCCCCTATCTAAACAGAAATACAGAGATTGAGGGAGCACCTAGAACAAGCATATACTGTACTCTGCAGAGCAGTGACACATGTATTTCACATATTTTTTAATCCTCTTGCCTGCTCACTACTCACTAACCCCTTTCTGCAAACACAACTTACATGTCTTGAAGAACTTCAGCAGGCAATCAATTAATTACAGGGAAAATCATGTGTTTCCCTTTATTCCATTCAGACAAGGTTCACCTGTTAATTATGGCCCTTCTACAAGCTAAAACACTGTCAATATACGGGGGGGATAGACAGCAAAAAGCAGGAGGAAAGGAAAAAAAGAAGGAATAAAACAAATGATGCAGGAAACCAAAATTAAAAATGAGGGGAAATGAGAAAAGTTAAAAGATTTGATCAAATGATGAGAAGCTGATGTTTAAAAAAAAAAGTGCGTTGAACTCCAAAACATATAATTTTTTTTCATTCTTTCCCCCAGATGTATTGCCTATAACTCAAAACAGACAAGAGACACAAATTCGGCTTCCTGGTGATCTCTGGAGGGTTAGAAACGACAGAGTACCACCCAAAAGCTGGGAATTATCATTATCCAGTGGACTACAGCTTTTCTTATCCCCATGTAATATATGATCATCAAATAATATACTCCACAGAAAAGCTATTCCTAATGACCATTCCTAATGGTTTCAATACTTCTTTAGTTATAATTTTCCTCCTCCCCTGAGGCATAAACATTCAACCTCACGATACTGCAGGAGCTTGGCTTAGAAGTTGAGAAAAATGAAAACCAATAACAGTAAAAGTTGTAAGACACTCAATAAATATATCTAAAATAGTCTCTCTGTACAATATATAAGGGAATCAGGAATATGTGGCCAGGGGCTTGGTGTAATGGTCTTCATGGGACTGTTTCAGGACATACAACTCACTTGTGGCTTCACTGCGTAAGAAGAGTATCTTGGCCCTGCCAAGTTCATGCTCTTGTGACAAAGCCGTGTATTCCCTTACCACCAGTGAGCTTGTGGCCGGTTCCTGAACGAGTATCAGTTTTTTTGCATGAATCAAGCCAATTAAAATCCATCAGATTCCCAAAACTGCAACAACAAAGGAATTTTAAAAGGGCTATTAGGATAAAATACATGTTACTTCAAGCATGGCTGACTTTATGTCCTTAGGCTAGCACTTTTTCTGTTAGCCTACCCAGGGCCCACAATAAACATCACATTCATTTATCCAAAACCACTCCCTCAATTAAGGATTTTCCTACCGCTTCTTCAATGCCTGTACACGTGCTTTATTTCCCCTAGTTTCAAGCCGCAAACTCAACTAGCTGTCATATTCTACACCTGACATACCCCCTTTACCTCCATCCCTTGACCCAAACATCATATTGTGAATCAGTCGTGCAATTTAGGGTCGTATAGCCAGCCATGAAATCCCATGCTTTAGTTGCTGACCCTCAAACTGTGATTTCATTAGATTGCTGGCACAAGCATGAAAAGATTCTGCAAGTCCTGCATATGCTACCTATGTAAAAGAGAATCCCTTTATTTAAAAAACACTTGTAGTAAAATAATCATTTTTTTCTCAAATGTAAATCAGAATGAAACTTGTCTATACTTTCACTGCATCCCTCTGCTAAAGTATTAACAGCAGTTAACTATCGTAATAGACATCATAGTCAGATCTTTTTTATTTCTGTGAAGTTCTTTTTTTAAAAAAAAAAATAATCCTGAAGCAATCCAGTTAATTCTTGAAGCTGAGAGTAACCTAGACTTACTACTTCCATTTACTTTTCTGTCACACATGCATTACCTGCAAGTAATGCCAAGATAAAATTAATTACCCTGTAACCGTTCTCTCCTGTTCTCCAGGAAGAGGTCTAGTAGGTTTGAGCCTGCGTTCAGAGTCAGAGTATACAGGAAAAGCTCTGAGGAGACCTCTAAAACATGTTATTTTTAATGTTAGGAATTAAAAGATTCATTAGAAGTGAATGCAAGTTATGACAGTGTGTTATTTTCTTTGTTACTGTGCTCCAAGCTGTTTCCAGCAAAAGCGCAGCATTAAATAGACACTCTCATTCAGTGTGTCATTAGCGTGTTTCCCGTGCACGACTCATACAAACGGTTTATGGAGGTTTGTTTAGTTCCTGCCATTTAGATAGTAACTATTTGTAAGTCCAATGACCTTTGTCCAGCAGAGCCAAGAACTACAGTCCCAGGCAGAACCTTGGTAGATTGATCAGCGTACTACTGTGTTTCTCTTTACTTCCAGCTGCATGCCTTACTAGCCATATTTTCTTCATCTCAAAAGATGGTTTATAAGGAATATTTTTGCTCATTAAAAAACCCAATGGATTTTCCTTCTCCCATTTCTGCCCATTTTTTAAATACACAGTCCTGTCACTGTTTACGTTGCTGTACCAGAAATGGAAACCTAATGTAAATTTCTGTGATGAGTTTTGATTGAATGGAATAGATAAGTGCAGTACACCAAGAAATATATCTCCTATACATACATTTCCATAATGTATATTTCCTATATAATAAAAAAATAATGCTAGTCCCTAATCCTGCCATGAGTGTCTAAATATCTGCCTTGACATTTTTTACCTTATTAAAACCTCAGGGTGGAACACAGCAGATTCAGTCTCCTTTTACTGAATTCTTACTCAATAACAAGGTTTGCTTCTGAAGTTCTTTGTAGGCTCAAATTGTCCACACTTGAGCAACTCAATAAACGGGCTAAATTTAGCCAGGTAAGTTTAAAGCAACAGAGATCTCTCAAGTTTCATTGCACAGTACTGTTGCCCCACAGTTTCCAGAATTCAGCTGTTAATGCATCCTTGAAGTTCTAATTCCTTCCACGCAATGGAAACACTTCCTTTCACTTTGGTATGGACAAGAATTCATACCTCATCTTGGTATCTGCATCTTTACATCTTCAGTTTCCCTTAGAGATGTGCATCAGCGAGCATCCCACAATGCACGCTCTGTTCTTGTGGGGTCCAACAAGATCATTCATTCAATAGTTCACTGTTTGTTCTCAGCTACATTACCCAGTCCTCAAATCAACGAACGTGCTTGACTCGAATGGCAGCAGCGAGTACACTACAAATAAAGCAGATTCAGTTCTAACAGCCTTTGTTTAACATACAAGTCTCCTCAAAGATGTGCAATGGCACATTGCATCTCTCTTGCCATGTCAAAAGATCAGTTAACTTAAAAACCTAAAATCCTGAATATATTACTATTTCCAAGTCCCCAAGTGTTATTTCTGCACTGCCATTAAAATAATTTATACACACAGAATGCTAACTTTGTGTTGTCAGATATTGTTGCAGCCTGCACAGATATGCATTAACGCTCAGACTTTTGGTTTAACACCTGAAAAAGCTATGAACAAAATGCCCTGGTGTAGAGTGCAGCTTTTTCTGAGCAAGCTGACTGCTGGAGAAACCCAGCTGACTGGGTCTGGCTGGGATGGAGTTAACTTTCTTCATAGCAGCCAGTATGGTGCTGTGTTTTGGCTTTGTGGCTAAAACTGTGTTGCTAACATACTAATGTTTGGCTATTACTGAACAGTGCTTGCAGCACCTCAATGTGCAAGGTTGCCTTTTTTTCCCACTCTGCCCCACTCCAGTGAGGAGGCTGGGAGTGAGCTAGAGACTGGGAGGGGATGCTGCCAGGACAGCTGACCCAAATTGGCCAAAGGGATATTCCATACCACATAATGTCATGCTCTGCAATAAAAACCAAGACAGAGTAAGAAGAAGGGGGTTAGCTTCCAAGGTGACCATTGTTTGGAGACTGGCTGGGCATTGGTCTGCCTTGGAGGGTGGTGACTGTGTTACTTTGCTGTGTTTCCTGACACCTTCACCTATTAAACTGTCTTTATCTTGATGCATGAGTTTTCTCACTTTTGTTCTTCCTATTTTCTTCTCCTGTCTCACTGGGGTGGGGAAGAGAAAGCGAGTAAGCAGCTGTGTGGGTACATAGCTGCTGGCTGGGGTCAACCCACCACAAGAAAATATGGCAGGTCTGAAATGGTAGGAGTAATCCTTTCATTCTTGACATATAGGCACACGCTGAGCAACTTCACTGTCCAGTCCAGACACTCACAGCAGAGAAGTAGTTCTGGAAATGGCTCTTTACTACTCATCAGCTATCAGCTTTTGCCTTCCAGAAGATAACTCAGAGTGGCCTGTGTAAATGCTTCCATCTCATTTCATGGAAAAGTGAAAAACTGCCATGCTAAATTACCTTCTGCAGTGGCCCACTGAAGTAATTTCACCTTGAAATGCACTAGAAGTACCTAAATGGCAATTACACATCTGAGAAGCAGCTGAAGTTGTTGTCTCTCAGCCACCAGTTCCCTGACTATAACTGTATATACACAGGCACATCAGGCAAAACCACAAGATTTCCAGGTTAGCAGGTATACTAGCAATAAACTTGGGTCCGAGAGCTATGTCGACACAGCATGTAATTTATATGCTCAGCTAAAAGAAGGCACGGGGTTTTGATATGCTCTTCGTTTCTTCCAACAAATGCGAAGTAAAATTAATGTGAGAACCCACATTCATTCAGCATTCAGGCCATAAATGAAAATACTCAAGAAAGAAGAAAGTAAAAGGTTAAGGTATTCAGAAGCAGTAACTCACAATTGCACATACTGTAGGCAGCTGAGCATGTACCTTATCTGGGGAACACTAGCTGTACGGATCAGTTAACTTTATGATACAACCTTTACTTTTTATTATTTCCTGATCTGGTGTTCAATTTTACAACCTTAATGCAAGTTACTTCGTTAATAAAGCATTACTTATAAAATTTGACCATATTACTTAACCTTTACATGGGAACAAAGATGTCAAAACAAGTTAAAGGCTAATGTCTAAGGGTATTATTTTTACCCTTGGGAAATGAATTGAGCTTTCTTCCTCATCAGTGTTTCAAAATGCATCATTAAAAGCTATGTAATACAACAAGTTACTATCTTTACCCTTGTACCACATGCTCTTCAGATTTCAGTAACATGCTTACACTAAAGAAGAGCTTTATGTTTTCATTAAATACATTTAAAACTCAAGGTTGTGGTATTAGATGAAGCAATTAGTAAAAGATCCAGCAAAAAGCTATTTGCTCCTGAAGAGTTTAAATGCTTTATCTGGAAAAGTTAATGAAGTAATTAGAATGTTGTTATTAATGAAGATTAGAGATGGATTAAAATGGCATTCGGAAAATAAACCAGACAATTAAACAGGGTTTCAGAACTGTGGAAACTCCTTAGGGTCCAGGGGAAAAACACTCAGAATACCTATACTAAGAAGGACATTTGGAAAACACTTAGGTCTTAATGCCATAGGACTCCAGACAGCAGAAACTGTTTTCATGTCAGCATCAACACTGGGGATTGTAAGCACTGGGATGCTTAATGATGACCAGCTGTGCCTGAAGCTTTGTTTTAAAGTCCTTTCAAGATGTCTTTAACTGCAGCACCTTCGATATTAAGCATACTATGCTAATGATGGGGCTATCAGAAACATTCATTAGTATTTGAACGGATGCAACTATCAGATTAGTTAAATCAGTAACATAATCTTGAGCTACACAGAGGAGAAGGATGATGCTGTAAATGAAACAGTTATTGTTAGTTGAGTTTTTATATTGCATCCCATGTAATACTGCAGAAGACGGAAGAAAGTGTTTGAACTGGAAAATCCTAAATGAGTCCAGAGAGGTTGTCCAGAGCAGGTGTGGGTTGGAAAGGCAGCGCAGGGCTGCACATTCCCTTGTTTGCCGTGAGGGCAGCGTAAAACTCATGGCTTGTCGACACACTTTCCCTAGCACTTCTGGAGGACTCGCAGCTTGGCAACTGCATTTCTTCCCAATGAATTCACTTTACCTGACGATAAAAGTGGTGAAGTACTGAAACTTGGAGCCCAGTCAGAGTAAGCTCTTCTGCAGTTTCTGGAAGAGACGCTACAGTTTCTCAGATCCTAGGTAAGGGGCTCACCTGGGAGAGGTGCACCTCTCTCAACCAGTCACACAGGGGTGACTACACACCTGGCTTAGACACTTCAGGTAGGTTCCTTAAACTAGGAGGTATGACTACTGGCCAAAGAGCATGTGAAAATAAGTTACATGACTAAGAAATATTAATTAACATGGATAGTAAGCAGATTATTTTGACTGAAACAACATTATTTGTTGGTAGAACATATGAACTAGTTTGATCCTTAGTTTTACATAGTCCATATTTCAGGCAGAAACACTCTTTGAGCCTAACTAACTGTGTGCATAAAGACACTAAAACTTGGTGACAGACAGGAAAGGCCAGGCAAAATTTTACATTCTGGGAGTTCTGAGTATTTAAAGGAAAATATGGGAGTTTTTCTTTACAGGTCCTTGTTATGTAGACAAGCTGAAGGACTGATCAACAGCAACTTTTGTCACAGGGTTCCCAGATCAGGGAAAGGAAGGAAACCATTCTACAGCACATAAGGAGGAATGTGTATATATTGCAAAACCAAATGTTTTTAATAAAAAGTGGTCTGTCCCAGTCACTACTTACAGTACACGGTGAATTATTTTTGTTCCAAAACTTATGGAAAACAACTACTTATAATGCATTTTTAGACTTTGTGTCTATACAAATGAAAATCAGAAATACTACTGGTATATAAAGAATACATATTCAAAGAACTGTACTTAAGAGTAGGGAGGTAATAAATCATGTATTCACATGACAGCTGAGGCCTCACTAAGGAGATCCTTTGACCTTCACACTGTGAAGATGAGAAAGCAGCAAAGATAAAGAACACTAAGAAAACTGCAAGATATAAGGAACAAGATGGAAAGGACATCGGACATCTAGTTTAAACAAAATACGGAACTTTTAAGGAGTTTGTGAGAGAAACAAGATGAAAGAGAGTGACTTGATCATGGATGACCATGGAGAATGTTCACCTAAAACATAACAAATTTCGATTAGATGTGAGGACAAATGTCCAAATAAGAGTTATTCATCAATGGAGCAGTCTGCCAAGAGAAATCCCTGGGATATCAGAAGAGGAAATACTTAAAGGGAGATTAGATAATATACTCAAAATAGTGCAGCAGATAAACCTGTAAAATATGTAAGAGACTGGAGTGGATAACTTCTTTCAGCCTATACTTCTGAGTCTTTGTTTAGGACTTTACATATAAAAATCCCTTTACAGTATTTGGCTTGCGATAGTAGGAGGGATCCAGTCCTGCAAAGTCTTAGTCATTTTAAGATTCCCTAACTATGCAAATAGCCTCGCTGAATTCAGTTCATTTTAACTTACTTCATCTCAGACAGAGTGACCAGAAATATTCAAGTGGTCCCCCCCGGCTGTCTGAAAATTATTTTAACAGTATCTGAAGGATTCTAGCTTAAGACGACCAGCAGACAGGAGATAACACAGGCAAATTTTCATTTACCCTAAAGGAAATATGTCTCCCCCATTCTTCCATTGCCCCCTGCTACCCAAGGCTTGCTGCTGAGTGGTATTTGAACCTCCTGAAACTGGAGCCTTCTTCCCAAAGATTTTGCTACATTTACCCATAAACACTCTTCTGGTGTAGCTTTTAAATGTCGTTAAATGGCAGCTTCAGGAGATCCACAGGAAAGAAAGGGGGGAGACTTCATCATGCCAGGCCCCTCCACCATTATTCTGCTCTCCCTCGCTCCAGCTGCTGCTCTTGTGGCCTCCCCACACGGGGCCTGCACAGCCAGTCGCAAACCCAAGGCAAAGGAAAACCATTGCCCTGCCAAGCTCCTTGCTCTCTCAAGCAGCATTTAACGCCTGGTATAATGTGCTGGGGTGGGGAGGAATGAAGCTTAAACTCACTTGTCAAGTCAGCTCTCAGCCACTTGCGTTGCAAGTAGCAGAAGAATCATCAGCTCTGTATACGTGGAGGCCACCTTACCCTATAGCAGAGTCTTCTGTAAATCAGACACCTGAGATAGGAAACATCTTAGCAGATTCTAGACGTCCATGATATGGCTGCCTCCACTTCCGAGCTAAGCACTGTAGACTGCTGCTGTATTTGATGCAGAGAAATCAGCACTTCCAGGGCTCAGTTCAGCTCAGTTCAGCTGAGATATTTTAGGCATCTGCTTTAGGAATTATGCCCCGTAAGTGCCTATTTTTCTCCAGGGACTGTAAAGTGAACATTGATTGCTGGCTCAGACGCTTTACCAGCTGATTCCCACCTTGAGATATTTATTTTTCTGTAGAATTTGGCATCTTCTTAGCAACTACTGCAAAAAACTAATTTGTTTTAATCATTAAGATATGCTGATGTCATTCAGCAGAGAACATACTCCTCCATACCCTTGGCTGGATTGTGAATTAAGAGGAAATGCCATTATGGTCAGCGAAGAAAGGTTGGCTCTCTGGTTATTTTGGCTAAGTATATTCATATTTGTAAATATTTGGTGGAGAGAGGCTGGCTGGTTATCTTTCTTTTTAGGTTTTTTCTATTTCTTTTTGAATTTTACAGGAGTGTTATGACCCTTCTAACTCATTTGAGCAGAGAAAAGCAGAAAGCTAGAAAATGTCTCTTCCTCTCTCTTTCTCTTTCTCTTTCTCTTTCTCTTTCTCTTTCTCTTTCTCTTTCTCTTTCTCTTTCTCTTTCTCTTTCTTTTATAAGTCCCCAAACCACACTGCACTCTTCTCTAAGAAGTGGAAACCCAACAGGTCTGTGATTATAATTCAGCTCCACACTTTGATTAATTCTAAAAGGAATTAGAATGGCTCAAACAATAAAAAAAAGTTCTCAGGTAAAAAGTCCACAGAATATTACACAAACATATTGCCATAATCCATGTTAATCACAGAGGCAGAAATAAATGCTCAATTAATGGCAAATACAGAAAAAGAAGTTTAATTAAATCTAACCATTAAGAAAACTCTTCTGCCTGTAAGCCGATCTATGGGTAGGAAAATGTAGTCACTGTCCTTGGGGTTCCATTATTCTGGCAACAACATCTACTTTTATTTCTTCCCTTTTTCCTCTGTTGCTTAAACACCTCTCATTACTCTCTCCCCCAGTAATATTGAGGGTGTAATTGAAGGAAAAAGTGGACAAAATTGTTGAACCCCTTATGGAAAATGCTGCAGCACATATTTTCATGAATTTGGAAATACTACCAGCTGTATCTAAAAACCGAAGGTAGTTCCATTTTCTTTTCAACAAGGGAGTTTTGAGTTTAAAACAGTGTTAGAATTACAGCATTTACAGAAGAAAAAAACAATTTTGTTTACTTTGGGAGCTCATAGGTTGGGGAAAACAGGAGCGTTTTAAAGGAGTATGTGTTTTTTATAGCCTGAAGGTGCCAGACTAACTTAAAACACTTAGAAATCTGTGCAAGCAAGGCCAAGAAGTGAAGGGAACTTTCATTCCCTGAAAAAAGCCCTATTTCTTTCAGTTTTCTATGGCAGAATATAAGCTTTCTGCGTGCTTTGGCACCAAAATTGATCAAAAAAAAGCTAACAGGAAATTTTATTACTTGAAACATACTTCAAAATGAAGCATCAGAATTTACTTAAAAACTTTTAAATACTGATTTTATTTTGCGTAAAATAATTACTTCTGCTGCTGAAGTAGTTAAATATACTTCAGTTAACACACCACAAAATGAAAATGAATAAAATTTGCCCTTCTTTAATACGAAGAGATATGCAAATAAAAGAAACCATGTTTCAAAGGCCTGTCTCCTCCCAGGTGCTTGAAGGTGACTTGCAGTTTAAAAAAGGAAAAAAAAGATGCCTTTATTCTTCATTTACACACTGCTGAAAGCCTGAAATAGGAAGGATAATAACAGAGGACTCTATGACCTCATCATCTGTCACAGGCTAAGCAGAAGCATGCTAGATCAGTAGCTATAATAGTAGATTTATATATGAAACACTACTATTTGAGGTCAGTCAATAATGAAGAAATGATGTGCATTCCTAGTGAATCAACAGCCCAAATGCAACGTTGCATGGTACTGTGATATTGGAAATGCAGTATTTTAGAGCAGGCAGGGAGGCAAAGCTTTAGCTGTTTACATTTATCGAGTGCTACTACTTATAATTTTTTCATAAGGTTTGCAATATTAGAGGTTATCTCAAGTGAAGTTCCAGTTCAGATAAATCCGCTCCTTGCATGACATTTCCCTTAAATCTTCAATCACACCAACCACCTTCCACTTCTTTACTTGAGCAACTATATGTAATGGCTATGTCCAGCAAAATTCACATCAGATTTCTCAGCAGTAAAAATCAGCAGGAGAGTCACTCAGCAACATTTGAAAAGATAATCTTGTATCACGATTATTCAAAAAATGATGCTTCGGCCCACATCCAGACCACAAGAAAGTTTTGCACCAGACCTCACTGTGCCCCCAGGCCTGTAACACCTCCCACATTTCTAAGAAGGAATTCCCAATATCCTTCTCCTCACGTCTCCCCCAGTTACCAGCTCTGAAAGAGATGTGCAGTATCCAGCCGACCCAATGCACTGCTTTCTCCTGAGCAATCTCAGTACAATAACCCAGTAATTTAACAACGGATAACGCTTCTGGGAAGTAACATGAGGCCCCCTCCTAGGAACTGATCCCTTCAAAATGTTTGTGCCTGTAGAAGGAAGGGTATAGTGTATAGGCTATATGTGTATAGGCTTAAGCTGCTTATTGATACAAGATGGAAATACAGGTCCTTACCCTTATCTTTTTAGATATCTGCGACATATTTCTGTTTTGCCAGCAACAGGAACAATCAATCACCCATTAACTCCGGGCTGGAGTGCTGGTGGCTGGGGTGACCCCAGCTGTTTGTTTGTTGACAGGTTACTGAACTGTTTGGAAAAGAGCTGATACTGCTGACATTCGCTTCACCTCGGCAGGGTTAGGTGGCACATATACCGTACATCATGGCTTCCTGTACAGCCTGAAAAAACACTTCTGTGAATGAAAAAATTGCGGGGGGAGCACTTTTTTCCTGTCTACAGCTTATGAATAACAGCAGCAATGGGGAAAGTCTGCGCCTGAGCAACAGACTGCACCACGGCTTCTTTTCAAAGTTATTTGGAATACCCTGAAAACTCCTTCCAATATTCAGCTTATTTACAGAGGGTTATGTACATATTAAATGGTTGCTTGACTCAACCCATCTGGTCATATTTGCTCCCAAAGTATGGAAGTAACAGACTGTTAGGCTCAAGGACTGTTTAGGCTCAAGGTTTATCCCTGGGCAATGCCTTCAGGAAGGCTGGGAGAAGGCAGAACTTCCTCTGCTTTCAGAGAATGGTGGTGCTAACATGCAGGAAAAAAGAGTGTTATATACTGTTCTGTAGTTACTCATGTAATGATGACAGCTAGTGAGATATACTTCCCCTGTTAAAACCCAGAGGAGACTGTTCAGGTGGTAAACTGTGACCTCTCTATAATCATCCACAGTGCACGATTCCCTGAAGTCCATGTGTTCCTGCTCTAGGTTGTACATATAGTTACAAACTCTGTTTCTGATTTTTCTCCCTTCTCGGGCCCCTGAAGGTATGACAGGCCAGCTCATTAGCATGACATAAGGTGCCCCAGCATGTATGATACTGAGGTTTTAAGACATGGGTGACAGTAAGATGCTAGTAAATAGATAACAAAGCTACTCGTTCTGTTCCCCTTTGGCTTTGGAGCTGGTTAGGAATTCTTTTTTTTTCCTTTATTTTTTTCTTTTTCTTTCTGGTTTCTGTGGTATGAAGTATGTATCTCTTGGGATTCTTCTTCAGAAACATGTCAGCTTGAGGTTTCTTTTTATTTCCAGCAAACAAGAAGATAATTGAAACCCTTCCTGAGTTACAGCTATGTTTCCTGCTGGAGAGACTGACAGATCCAGCAAAGCACAGCGGACACTGGAAATGCAAAAGGGCATTTTGCTGAGTTTGCCGTGTTATTCCCTTCATACTTTTAAAATACAAGGCAGTTCCCTGGACCAGACAACAGGTCCTAAAAGGCAAAATAGCAAGAGATTCTTGAAAAACAGACAGGAGCAGAAATTTTTTTATTTTTCTGTAGTCAGTGAAAGTGCCAAGCCCGTCAGTCTACAGCACAGCATGCCATCCTGGCTGCTGAGGGGCAAGGGAGGGTGCAGACCCCATGGCCATTCACCACCTGGTTTCTCTGCCGAGAGTCATTACAGCCGCCTGCCAGTTGTAGCAGCAGGTTTGTTTGTGCCAGGAACACCTGCCCAGGATGAGCAGTGCGGATATCCCCACTGTGGGACTGACTGGCTTTCCAGCTGCTTCTCTGAGAAAATGGGGTCTTCTCTGCTTAGTCCTTTTATGGTGGGACGTTCATTTCCTAGTGTATCTGCAATAAGCCTTACCCCACAGACCAGGTGGATATAATGTAAAGCCCATCTGTGAGACATGGCAACTACAGAAATCCGATATGGTTGCAGGGTATAATGGATTTTTGTCTGACATGATGGGATTGTAAGGGATGCTCAGGCTCGGTGCTGGTAGCAACTAGAGCTAGCTGGGGAGGGTTTTTTTCCCTTCATTGGAAATGGAAATGTGTATATTTCTCAGAAACAAAATGTTTCCACTGAAATAAAAATTTTACTGGAAAGTGTTTACCAGACTCCAGACAGACTCTTCTACCAAATGAAAAAGCCAGCTGCTGGGTAGGGGATACAGACCTGTCAAGTCTGTATCCATGTTATGCCCATCTCACACTACTCTGAAGAGAAATCTGTTGGCAAGCAGCAGCACAAATTTGCTGCCCCTTGGGGTGTCCAGCACAGAGCAGGGCAGCCAGAGCAGCAGCGCTGTGCTGGACGGGCCATGGGACTCCGCAGGAGCTGGCATCATATGGCTAAGCTCAGCGAGGAGCTTCCGCAGCATGGCCTTGCATGTGAGTATGCATCTCTTACGTGATCAGACACCTACATTTCTCTGAGGGTTTGATGTAGGAACCTCAGACCCAGCCTTGGGTTTTGTCAGATTTGAGGAGCCTACAGAGTAACTGGTACTGTACCGGATAAGGTGTAAATTATGGAAATTCTAGATTTGAGTTCTCTACCAAATTCATAACCAGGCTATCCTAACGACAGGTGAGATTTCCCAAAGATTACAACAGACAAAATACCATTCACTGTATTTTTACATGGTGGTAAAAGTGCACTGAAGTGCTGTTTCCCATTTTTATATTGAAAAGGAAAGGTCAGCTGAGCATCAGATTATTTCTGTCTTACACTGGAGTTCTATTCAAATATGCATGCACAAGTAAAGCATCATTACTCAATTCTTTAAGCTGCATTGAGTTCTTTGCTAAAAGACTCAAGATTTTGTAATGCCTCTTTTAAGTTTATCGTACTTAAACTTTGCATAAAAGAAAAACAAGGAAAAAGAATATTGTGGAATTACTTGGAATTTTTTTACAATAATAAAAATTGCACTCTACTGTGAACTAGGAAGAGAAGACAAGTAGCTTTCACAGTCTCAGACTAAACACTGGGTCCATGTGTGTCTTTTTGGCTTCTGTTTAAAAAGGCTAATTGATTGGAATAGAAAGATGGAAAGAAAAGATTTCGTAATTTAACAACCTCAGACCAGTGAAAAAACAGCTGCTGCCTTTTGATTACAAATATAGGACTTGCATTTCCTAAATGTATGTTCTTTTTAGCATAAATTGTGCTATTAAATGCACAGCCTAATGTGTAAAGATGTGAGTGGATAACACACTAAGAGCAAAATTGAAAACATAATACAAAAAGTACAAGAGGGAGACAGGCCTGTGCACAGTTTGTATCCTTGAAAATCTATTCCAAAATCTTTTTTGCGTAAAGTAGAAGGGGGAAGAGAGGGGCAAATTTTTTTTACATTTTCTTCCAAAAATAAGAAAATAGTTGGAGCAGTTATGTGACAGTAATGAAGCAACTTATCGGGTGGTGGAAAAAAAGGGAAGCATCGGCTGTTTCTAACAAACCTTTTGCTCTCAGAAAGTGTGTGAACACTTACGAAGTTGTCTCCTGACAGGACACATTCAACCAGGAAAAAATCTGTAGGAATCACTCAGTCACTAACATGCAAGTGAAACCTGTCCACAGCAGAAACAAGACAGAGCGTTTTCATTCCTGTATTTTAGAATTACAGACCAATAGTCATAGATCTCATTAGAGCAGGCTGAGAGCTGAACTAGTCCTTGGCACCAGCTACTGCAGTCTCAAGACTAGGATTTCATTCTCATGGTTGGTGTTTGAGGCAGTCCAGTTTTAGTCCTGTGGGATCACACATTAGGTACACATGAAGCAGATGTGCTCTCTTGGGGATGTCTACCTTTAACCAAGCCAGCTCGGGTGCGCATCAAGCAAGAGCAAGCTGAGCTGCCCAGCTATCAGGCTTTTTTGGTAGGTTCTGCAATCCATGTTGAGCTTGATAATGTCATAACGCCCTCGTATCTGCACCCGGGCTAGCTAGTTATTCATGCTGAGACAGCTCAAAGTGACAAGCTGCCATCATTTTGACTTCAATACATACTGTTGCCAGCCTGTCCTTTGAAATTTCACCTTTTTTATTGCCCTGGTCACAGCTTCAAACATACATCAGATATATAATGCATCATGCTACATGTCCCCTCCAAAAGGCAACTGTGTTCCCATAGAGTACAACTACAGAATCCCAGTCTCCCACCAGTACAATGGCCTGGGAAGCAATATTAGAGCTTAATTTGTTTTACACGGGGAAGACTTTATAGTTTAAAATGTACTACACGTATCTCCCTGCTGTGGTTGGATTTTATGGAAAGACTGCAGGGCCAGGTGATAAAAAATATCGTGCAACTCCTGAACGGTTCACGATAGACTAAATGTTGGAAAAATCTCTTTGCATAAACAAGAGCACCAATAACGCTTGGAGTGACAAGAGGGGCGTGGAAGTCATATATGAGCAATAGAAAAAGCTACCTACCTCAAGGTAGCTTGAGGTAGGAGGAGAAACACTGCATTTTATCATGAAATACAAGAGTCATTTCAGCACGCTATGCATTAGGCAGCACAGTAATAGACCACTATCACTTAGATGCCACTGAATGAAGTTGTTTCCATCATCAGAGTGCTAGTCCACCTTTATTGCACCTCCTTGCCCACTGCCCTGCCACCTTCAAGTCCAGTAATGAAATCTCACAAAATAGAGCAGACACCATTTCAGACCACAGCGCATAAAACAGTCTCATGCTACCTGTGAACAGAGTCACTGGCACCTACGGGATACATGTACGACCAGCTAGGTCGCTGTAGAAATAAAGAGCAACTTGGTCAAAGCCACTGAACCACTAACAAGACAGCTGAGACAGCCTGTGTCACCAGTTAAGTGCCAGCCATCACCAGCTCCCTTCGGCCAGTGCCCGGAATCTGCGGGGCAGATGAGCAGCTCTTACGGTGGGAGCTGTGGGTGTGAAAGCTCCCCAGCGTGCCCAGAGCTAAAATCCTGCCACCGGCTCAGCCAGCACCCCAGCCTGCTCCCCCAGTTGCCCATCAGGTAGACCTAGTTAGAGGTCTTTAAACGTGTTAATAGTAGTAATTCCTAACTGTCCAGTTGTGAGTACCTTAATTTCTCCCCAAAATTACTTCACAGACTACACATCCATTATTGTAATTTACACCTTGGTGTAAAGCACACGTTGGGAGGCCAGGAGAAACCACATATTTACACTTGCTTCCCACTGCAATCAACCTGCTCTTTCCTCATTGTCCTAGTTTTGGCTGGGAGAGAGTTAATTTTCTTCCTAGTAGCTGGCATAGTGCTGTGTTTTGGATTTAGTTAAGAAGAATGCTGATAACACACTGATGTTTTAGTTGTTGCTAAGTAGTGCTTACCCTAGTCAAGGACTGTCTTTTTCAGCTTCCCATGCTCTGCCAGGTGCGCGAGAAACTGGGAGGGGGCACAGCCCAAGATAGTTGATCCAAATTGACCAAAGGGCTATTCCATACCATATGACGTCATGCTCAGTATATAAACTAGGGGGAGTTGGCCGGGGGGCAGCGATCGCTGCTCAGGGACTGGCTGGGTGTCGGTCGGCGGGTGGTGAGCGGTTGCATCACTTGTTTTTTTTTTTCCTGGGTTTTGTTTCTCTCTCTCTCATTCTCCTTTTCATTGCAATTTTATTACTATCATCATTATTATTATTTTATTTCAATTATTAAACTGTTTTTATCTCAACCCGCAAGTTTTCTTTTGCCCTTCCGATTCTCTCCCCCATCCCACCAGGATGGGGAGCGAGTGGCTGTGTGGTGCTCAGTTGCCGACTGGGGCTAAACCACGACACTCATTTTTTCTCAGCCTTCTCGTCTTTTCCTAGCTTCATTTTCTGCTTAACTCACCTATTCACACGAGGAAGGAGAAAGGCTACAACCAGATTATTAGGTTTAAATTTGCCCCACCCCATTCATTGTTGCAAGTGGCTGAAGAAAAGACCTTTCTCTGGGGCTCAGCTGTGTTTATTTTCCACCACCTGTGGCAGCAGTAACCGTGCTCCTTGGATCTGTTTACTTTCCACCCCCCTGGCTCACCTGGAAAGCTGTTCCCCTGTCAGTCATGGCCAGCATGATGCTCGGCTTCTTCGGGAGGATGTCAGTGTGGTTACAGGTGGTGGGGCAGCAGAAGATAACCGAGCCTCCAGAGGTCATGGGTGAGGCCCCAGGTAGCAGCTCAGGGAGGGTCTGCATTATATGAAATCCTGCCCCTCTTCCACAGCTACTGCCCTTCCCTCTTATCAGTTCTCACAGCAGGGGGGAGCCAGGTCCTCCATGCTGCCCCCACGCATTAAAAATGAGCTCTGCACCTGACATTTGCCTCCCTTATGTCTCCATGGGGCAATTATTCAAGGTTTTCTGAAGTGTTTCAGGTGGATCAATATTTTATTCCAAAAAGGAAAAGGGAATGTGCAGTCCAGCAGTTTGGCAAGCACAACTACTATATTGTTGTTAAATGTTTTGTCTCGTTTTCCAGGAGAACTCACTCTCTTTATGTACTTCTAATGAATCTTAGAGATGCCAACAGAAATGTCCCTGGCCTTGCAATGTCTATCTCCCAGCAGACCAGGTGCCTCTTTTCACTTGGAGTGTATGGTTCTCACTGGCATTTTCAGAGCCTCCTTCCTGCCAGCTTTTGGGCTTGTAAACATCACTCTGGTTTTGCCTGTCTCAATATTTTCTTCACTACTTGTTCAGGGCATTATTACAAGATGTTCATTAGACAGCCCTCTGATATACAGCACCACAAATGGATGTTAGCAATGCTGGATTAAATCCTTCAACAAATGTGAATGTCAAACCTTCCTGTACATAAGGAGATGTCAGCTGTAGTGCTAGTCAGGCTTTCCTCATTACCATCTCTTAAAATATATTTCAAGTAAGTTTTGTTTCATGTGTTTTGGGGAGTTTTTATCTGACACCTTCATGCTGTGTACCACTGTGTACCATATCATAATTCACTTGGACTACATTCGCTTTGGGGTGTCAAACTATCCATTTGCCACTCTTGTCCTTTTGACTGAGTGATTTGCCAGATGTGACAAGGAGAACACAAAAGTGTATGACTAGCCTGAAAGAAAAACAGATGATCCATTTCTTTTTTAATCTCTCTTTGTATTATGCTGGAATATTTCAACCATGGCATAAAACAGATGAAGAAACCACTCCATTTTTATCCATGAAGCTTTTATGCCATCCTTAACCTCTGGGACAGCTTTGGTCCCTTGGAAGCTACTGTCCACTGGGGGAATAGAACTATCAACCTCAAGAGGAACAGGTGTGCAAAAAGGATCGGATGAGTAAGTAACCCACAGGTTTGGAAATCCCACATGTAAGGAAGGAGAGCAGCAGTGAACCATGACAATGACAAGGAGAATTGCAAAACTGAATTTGAGTATCTAGGCAGGTTATTCAAGGCCCCGATCCAACACAAGTCCGCAGCACTGCCACGAAGAGGCAGTGCCTCCCTCGTGCTTACCTGGCACCAGAACTAGAGCCCGAAAGGCCTCACAATGAGACAAGACGGAGAAGCGATCGAGCTGAAAGGTACCTTTTCTGGTTGGATTTGCTTTAGAAAGAACCGTTCCTTGACCTGCCCTCACCATGGAGCACTATGCATCATGGTACCAACACAAAAGATGTAGTGGGAACAAGACCTGCGGCCCCGCCTTCCAGTGGCTGTGTGGCCTTACCCTAATGTAAATGGCTGTGCAAGCTGGTAATTGGCCTGAAGTCTCTGAAATTCCTTCTGTTCTTTGTAAAATTTGATACCAGTTGTGTGACGAAGAGAGAACAGGCAGACAGACATGCACATATAATTATGTATATATACATACAAAATTATATTAAGGCTGTCATAGACCCTGACAATCACAAATATTTTAATTTTATAGTACTACATCTTTAGCTCATACCACTCCTGGAAAATAAAACCTTCAGCTCAGAGTTCCTTTTTCTCCCACTCAGTTTGTGCAACTACTGTAATCTCTGCGGACTTAGCTTCCCATAATGAATTTTACGTGATATGAACCCTTGTGTTCTCTTGCTTTTCTTGAGGGTTAGCGCTGGTAAATAAATGACAACTAACAGTGAAGACGTAACTTAAGACCTCAAAATATAAATTTCATACTCTAATAGAAATGGGTCTGAACCAAACAGCTAACCTTCACCTTGCTCGTTGCACCCACTTCTACTGGTCTTACTGGTCTGTAACCACACTCACAGGAGAACTGTGTAACCAGAGAGACCCGACACAGTATGTAGCACCAGCCAGGGAGGGATACTGACTCAGGTCCCAGAAGCAGCGTCAGCGTGTCATTCTGCTCAGATAAACTAGCATGCCGAGGAAGAGGGCTGTGTGGCACAGGAGCAGCGCTGCATCCCCAGCCTATGCAGCTTCTCATGTTAGACTCGCTACCCTGACATCTAAAGTCAGCTTTTGCTTGCATCCTACCAGTTTAAGAAATCCAGATTTCTCAGCTTGGCTGCTCTATTCTCAATATTTTGACACACTTTATATTGTCTGTAAATTTTATTTGCACTGCTTTATATTTACTTTTCCAGTAATTTATAAAATAGTATTTAATAGCGCTGACCTGTAACTGATCTCTGCAAAATCCCGTTTGAAATACTTCTATTCAATGATAAATCTTCCATGACACCACTTTGATATATACCAGCTACCAAGTGCCTAGATCCATTTAATTTGCACTTAATCAATATCAGATAGTATTGACTTCTAATCACAACAACACGCAGGTCAGTGCTTTACGAAAGGCAGTTTCTGTGGTATGTAAACAATTGCTTTAATCAACCAAACTTACCTCATCAGAGGAATGAAACCAGACCCACATGCCATAAAAGCTGGTTGACTCATACTCCCATTTTTTAAATTTTAAATAATTAAGTCCCCATATCAGCATTCTGATTTTCATCCTTTGCTCTAGGACTGATGTCAGCCTGGTTGGTCTAATAGTTCCAGTCATTCCACTTGCTGTTTTCAGCTACTCATATGGCCTTAGCATGCACCCTCCTGCCTGGAGCCTCCTTGCTGTCAGATAGATAATTCAGGTTTTATGCCTGAATCGTGTGATATTAATAGATTCACCCAGTTATACTAAAAGGCACAGGCTTTCCCAAATTCTTCACGACATCCTTTCCTGAATATTTTTAGCTGTGTCATTAATTCAAGTAGCATCATGGAAGGCAGAAAATGCTATAACTTTAGCACATGCAGAGATCCCAATGTAGCATGACTATTCAACTCCTAGACACAGAAAGCTTTTATTGAAGATCCAGAAGAGTCCAGTATTTGCAGTCTTAGAAGGCATAATGCTTGGATAATTCTCCTTCTACAACATCAGCACAGACATGGGAGAATTCTGATTTTGTAGACCCAAGAGCTCTTGTTGGAATGCTCTTCAGGTTTCTTACCCCAAAATTGTCTTGTTGCTTTCTTGTTATGATCCCTTTTAAACATTGGCTAGCTAGTGTGAATGCACTGCTTAAGAGTTATGCTACCAGACTGATGCTCAGGTAGACAAGGGAACTGTTATGAAGAAATAGAATGAAACATAAATAGTGAAGACATCCCTACTGCCCAGTTCCCTGATCCCAGTTATGATCTGTTGATCATAAAGCCAGTATTGCCATCCCATCAAATCTCTTTCAGGAGAAGAAAGAAACAGTGCAGGCAGGTCCCGAAGCGATGGGCATAGGAAAAGATCCATAATTAATACCTAGATGCAGAAAAAGATCAATTTCCGTAACAAGCATATTACATTTCCTGGCATTTTTTGGGGAAAAATGCCATTTCTGTATTACACAGTTGCTGCATCCAGCAGCTGTAGCTTAAGATGAATGGGAAACTTTTTTTGCTCCTTAGTGCTGACCTGAAGTTTTCTCTCTTTTTATAACCAGTTTTTCTGACAACGATAACCCTGAGTAATGGGGTTACTAAGGGGACTAGGACACCCGGGAGAATGTGTAACAAGTATTCATATCTGGTTTTCACAAACAGCCTCACTCAACTTCAAAATGGATGGAATAGAAATACTGCAAAGTATATGACATACAAGCAATGACAACAAAACTAAATCTTTTTTCTAAGTTGTTTTTGTCATAACCACAAAAGTTCTGTCGAGCTAAAAGTCTAAATTCCAGCTTAATATGCTGGAGGGCACAAGCAAATGAAAAGAAGCTCTTATAGTGACAGAGAGAAAATTAATTCCTCCCATCTGTAGGTATGCAACTCCACAGCAGTGACAGAAAACAATTCAGGATATTAGCACCTCATTTTCAGCTGTCATTTAAAAACAACTAGTCCATTTACTCTACCTGACCTCCAGTTATGTCAGATGCATTCAGTGTGCTTTGGAAAGATCCACTGAATATTTTTCTTTAAGGGCACTGGAAGCCCAAGAGGAAAAAGTTCAAAACATCTGAGAAACATTTCTGTCATTTGATTGTCACAGAAGAGTGACGCAATGGTTAAAATTTAGCAACATAATGTTTAAACACATATACAATCTGGCCATAGCATTTTGAATTAACTGCAACCTATTCAAAATCTGGTATTTTCAATTAACTGGAGCTTATTCACATCTGGCAAGCCAGCAAACAGAGCGGGAGAGTGTCACAGCAGCTTAGCGGAAGCCTGCCATGAATACACATTTGGACAGCTTGGGAGAGCATCAGTGTCACTCTGGGAATGTTCCTGGCATGGTAAAAGAAAAACATCAAAGACATTACTGATTTAAAACTGCCTCCAAGAGTGCAATCTGTAGTGACAGGAAATGGAAAAATTATCCTCAAAGGGACTGCAAAGAAAGCTAGTCCAGCGTGATAGTGGGCTCCACACATAAAGCTTATGTTTTGTCAAAACGCTCACTAAAGCAAAATATTGTGCAGTTTTTGGCCCAAATTCAGAAAGAAGTCTTCAGGGCAGCTCAGAAAATACAGGAACCAAATCAAATTTGGAAGCGACAGCTCAGAAAGGAAGTCTTGTCATCTGCATGGTACATCTAATATTTTAAAAGGCTGCTGTAACCTAGATACCAGCATTTAAAAAACAACAAAAGACGAATAAGGTCTGAAGATGGAACCCTGAAGAGCTACGAAGAGAAAAAAAGATCGACCAGAATAACTCTCAGAGCGCTCTGTCTGAGACTACTCCAAACATGCCAAAATAATACTCATGGTAACCCAGCAGTGCCTCTTCAAAGTTGACATTGCCTCAGTGTGATTGATGGAATCAAAAGCTGCCAATAAACACAAGGGAAGAAAAAGGACAAAACTTTGATCCCAGGATAGGCTGAGGACTATTATAGTCCATGAAATTACTATGTGTAATTCCCATGCATAATGAACAAATGCAGATTCTCATGGAGTATATGTTATTGATGCTTAATTGGAAGAATTAATTGACATAGGCTTTTGCAGTAGGAAAATCTATTTATAGGATGTGTTTTTGTAAACCATGGAAACAGCCCCTTAAGCTCCTTTACCAGTTTTTAAGCTGAACAACCTAGCTGCTAAAAAGTATTTTAAGGAAACTGTTTAAGTATTCAGGGACAATATACAGAGTAAATTTCTTCTTACAGTCTGAATCCTATTGCTACACAGAGCCCTGTAAGAGCACTTCAGTACAATATATCATTCTGATTACCCTTTAGCAGTTGAACATTGCGCCACAAAAATTAATTTCATATAGAGAAAGTACATTGGTTACACTCCAACTTAACTTGGCTTTTCACTTTTGGGGCATTCCCCATTGCTCTAGGCCAACCAGAGATTAAGTCCTTGACAAAGTTGGAGGAGACCCACTACACCGAATTACATTTGCTTACATGAACTCTTCCAACCTCTGGAGATCATGAGAGTGGCACAAAAGAGCTATAGCAGGCTGAATTTTTGATCCACTGCTCCTTGCTAAGTCACACGATCTATTCCTATAGAAACTAAATAATATTTATACACAATCAGTTCCTGTACTCCTGTTATGGTTTGGAGGCATCAAAATGGACAGTATCAACCAAGAGTCTAGGGAAGAAAACTGATTTTCATTTATATTTCCTTGTGACTTAGGTACTTATTTTTATAGCTCATGGGACAAAGTGCAGGTCTGGGGCATTTGCGGATACGCCTTTGATTTGTTTGCCAAATTTAAAACCAGTTCTTAACACTCTTGGTTTTCCCATGTGTCCAAAAGATCATTTGAAACAGGAGGCCTTTATGGGGGTTACCACATCAAGAAACACTGAGGAAGAAAAAGAGCATATGCTCCGAGATGGTGGTGGTGGAGGAGGAAGTGTGCATTTGGGATACAGACAGCCTGGAAAAGCTGAGGGGATCATTCTTACTTCCTGCTGATAGTCAGTCTGTGCCAATGGCCGCAAGTAGGGTTGTGGTCTGAGAGGCAGAGGGAAGGAGAATGGAGGCTGCACTGCTGTGTCAAGGGACACAGGAGCCTGGACCACATGTTGCATGTATTTCCACCTGGAAAATCCCAGGCAGCCAAGCAGGTTACATGAATTAGAAAAACTACAGGCACAGGTGACTACTGAATGGCCTAGGTAGCCAGCTCGCATGTTTAACAAATTAAGTCTGGACAAAGCTGATTCTTTGCACATGTGCTGAGCAGCCAATATGCAAATTTCTGCATTACTTAAATCTCTTGAACAAATCATCAAATTCCTCTTGTGAACCTAACAATGTCTCCAGTCCTAAAAAAGGCAGAGGACGCAACAGGAAATACTAGAAGAAAGACAAAAAGCCCTTGGTTCCCACCACTAGATCTGCATCTATGATCACATCTTTTCTTCATGTTTCGTGAAGGAAACCAGAAGCTACTGATGGCAAATGGTACAATAGATATGCTTTATCAACAGCATTGTTCTTGCAGTTTCCAGGGGGGAGAAGTTGTACTTTGGGTTAAAAAAACCCTTTTTTCTCACAGTACAAATAACACAGAACTCTGGGCCACTGTGTAAAGAAAGCCAAGTATATTCTGCTCTGAGTCATGTTAAGTCAGTTTTTTCCAGTCAAACTGATTGGCAGCAAAGTCCTAGTTTACCCATTGGTTCAGGTGGTCTTTTCAAGTATCATCAACTGCTGTTTTGCCTAGTATCCACCTAAAGCAAATGTAGATCTGAACTCCCTGACCTTTTTAACAAGTTTGTATGTGAATCTAACTTTCTTATGCAATGCCATTTCTTCCTCCCCAATGGGGAGTTTTGGAGGTGAGGTGTTTTTAGTGTTTGGGCATTTTAACATGGAATTACATAGAAAGTATTGCCTGAACATGGTATTGTACTAGATCTTCAGACAATGAAAACTTTATGAAAACTTTATAGGCATCATTCCCACCAGAAAAGATTTTCCATAGTAAATGTTGCTGTTTTCCTACTCCAAAGTTAAACCACTGTTTTCTAACAAAAAATAAATATAAATGCTTTTCATTTCACCAAACAGGTGATGAAGAAGAATGAAGTACAGCTGTGTTACACATATAAGACTCCAAAGTAAAAAGCTACCCAAACCTTTAAATTTTTCTTAGTGTTCCCAACACTGTACTTGGAAAAATATTCCACCATCACAAAATTCAGAGAAAATCAGTTCAGCTGGGGAGAACTTTTAAGATCACAAGGGTCAGAGATACTACAACAAGTAGAGATACATAAACTGGTAGAAGTAGTACATTAATATTATAGTATTACCAATTGTCATGGTTTAACCCCGGTTGGCAACTAAGCACCACACAGCCGCTCGCTCATTCTCCCCCCCGGTGCAATGGGGGAGAGAATCGGAAAAGAAAAAAGTAAAACCCATGGGCTGAGATAAAGGCAGTTTAATAGGACAGCAGAGGAAGAGAAAAAAATAATGATAAAACAATATACAAAACAAGTGATGCACAATGCAATTGCTCACCACCCACTGACCGATGCCCAGCCAGTCCCCAAGCAGCAATCGCTGCCCCCCAGCCAACTCCCCCCAGTTTATATACCGAGCATGACATCATGTGGTATGGAATAGCCCTTTGGTCAGTTTGGGTCAGCTGTCCTGGCTGTGCCCCCTCCCAGCTTCTTGTGCACCTGGCAGAGCATGGGAAGCTGAAAAAGAAAGTCCTTGACTAGTCTAAGCACTACTTAGCAACAACTAAAACATCAGTGTGTTATCAGCATTCTTCTCCTACTAAATCCAAAACACAGCACTATGCCAGCTACTAGGAGGAAAATTAACTCTATCCCAGCTGAAACTCTATCCCAGCTGAAACCAGGACACCAATTTTATACCAGCATAATCAATTTAAGAGAATCTTAATCAGTGTAACTGAAGTAAATGTCAATAAGATGCAACAAAGTATAAACCAAACTACTGCCCAGGCTATCCGAATACATCTCCTCCATCTCATCCCTCCCATACCTTGAACTCACTTGCATTCCTGTATGCATCAGCAGACTGGATGTAGGATTAAGAGATTCAGACGAAATTGAAAGACAGCAGGTCCTTTGACTTTAGGTTACGCTCTGACACGTATCTTCATACTCGCAGAACTGCATTTCACGAGCATGTGTACTCATCACCTTTAAGCCTTTAAGCCTGCCTTCAGCCATACCAGTTGAGTAAAGCCCTTTTGGCCCTTGCATAGGTAAGCTCCACAGATACAGCCAAGAAACCAAGAAACCTACTGTGCTCTGGTTTAGCACATTGTTTCAGTTGCTGACTCTGAAGCAAGCACTTAAAGAGAATTGAAATAAGCAGGTGTTAAAAAGCAGAAAGGGTGGTAGCAGCAGGACCTCTTCTAAAACACTTCTGCTTCTACATTTACTGGGGCCCCTCAGTTCCTGATAATTGCTGCTGTTCCTCAGAACACGCAAAGATGGATGTAGGATTTACATTGTTAATAGAAGTCACTGATGTCTTTGGTAGACATTAGAGTCAAGATATTGTTTTCTTTAGTTTACATGCTTTTTTCCCCCATTAATTTAACATGAGAACTGTGCCTTTCATTAAAACATAACTTTAAAGATTTTCAGCAGCTCTTGAAATAGGCCTGTTTGGCGTAATGTACATATATTTGATATAACTCATTACTCTGTGTTTTTAAGCAGACTCTATAGGTATACTTTTTGCCAAATAAGTAAATCTGAAGTATCTGTAATATGAGACAGCAATATCAGTAGTATATTATTTTGAGAGAAATGTGGAAGCACATCTTTCCCAAATAACGCTAGCAAACTTCATTCACTCAGAAAAAAAACCTTTCTTATATTATAGTGCTTTTCTACTGTTACACAAACTTGAGGAAAAAGGGAAACCACATTAGACATTTTAAAATAATACAAAGGAATGACTCACTTCGATTATCTGAAAAGGGTTACAGCACTCCGTCTTCCCCACTGAATTCAGTTTTGACACAAATGTTATCAAACCTCAATGCTTTAGTACAGTGAAGTTAGTTGTCTCTGTACTTTCTGTCCACGTCACAAGAGCTCCCAAATAAGAAAATGATTGTCAGCAATCTGAAGTATGATGTAACACACTAAAAAAGTTATGAAGACTAAATTTTACTTTCAGACACAGTATTGATTCTTTCAGGAACGAGATGAATTAAATTGGTTTATGGAGAGGAATATCATCATAACATTCGCTATGCTGTGCCTAGTAGGCATGAGATAGACAAGTTTATTGTGCCATTTATGCGCTAATGTATGTTACATTCTTTTTTTTAATGGATAGATATATATAGATAGATTGTATCCATGGTTTCATAATATTTCCCCTTCTTTATCCACATACAGAAGAGAAACCATGAGACAAAACTTACTAAACATGGCAGGGAATCTGATTCAGACATGGGACATAAACGTTGCCAACGTTTACCAGTGTTTGAGCTTTTTAGCCTATTTCCACCAAAGGGAATGCAGCAGAAGATGGGACAAAGTGGCTGAATTCATTTGCTTAATGTCAGCAGACATACTGACTCCAGGCTGAGGGAGACTGAACGACAGACATGACATCTCAGGAAGATAGCGATTTTCTCATACATCTCAAGCACACAGACAAAGTGCAGATTGGCAAGAACTTGAGGATATTTGTACTGCCTTGAAAATTAAGAGTATAAAAGGAGTAACCATTGCCAGTGTTGTTAACTAAAGGTACCAGGAGATATGGGCAAAAAATAGTTAACCCCTTTCCCAACCCCACCAGTTTTATAGTGGATTTCTTCAAGCCTTTCTCTGCCACAGTTTATGAAGATGAATGCAGACAACATGGAATCAGACAAAACCTCTGGTTTCATCCCTGGTGGCTGCAAAATGATAGAGGTGTGCACATTTAGAAAGCTGGAAGACAGACAGACACAATTACCATCGTCTGGATGCCAACATCGCCAACAATGTATAGCTGGATTGCGGCACCTCCCATAACACCTGCATACTAAAAGTGAGCAATTTTATAAAGAGTAGAGCCTGCACAGGCAATGGTCTATTACTCATATTATAACAATTTTAAGTGCCCTCCTAAGCAGTTAGAGACAGAAGTCACGAATAAATAAACACCTGAGAATGTGATGAGTAATCAAGTGCTAATGCAGAAGGGCTTTGCCCCCACCCAAGATTGTTAAATACTGTGGGTCTTGTTATAATGGTACCATAGTACAGAGTTTTAGAATGATACTTTTTAAATTATTATTTCTATGGCGAGGGGATTGCTAATTCCTGTTGGCCATATTGGGCCTTACTGCTTTTGTAGATAGAACTTGGTGTTTACTTAACAAATTAATATTTAATTTTAACTCTCTTTTCTTGCTAGTTTGGGATTAGCAAACAGGTGTCATTTTATTGGCTTCCACATGTTGCTTTTCATTTTGTTATGCTTCAATAAAATGCCTACAATTGAGCTAACACCTAGCTTTGGGTGTTAGCTCAATTGTAATGAATCGAGTGATTAAACACAGAATTTTAGTAAAACTACAAAGGGAACAGCAGAAAACTTCATGGTCATGCAGACTCACTGACTGCTAGTAAAAACACACCTTTAACAATTTTTTGTCCAAGTTGATACCTGGAAAATCAGAGTGCAAACTGACAATGCAACTTTAGAGAACTAAAAACCAACCCCCAAACCAAGCCTTCGAACAGGCTACCTCAACAACAACAGCACTTGCCACCTGGGATTCCCCTCATTTTTACCCTTGGTTTCTATTTCTTCTTGTGCATGTGACAAGCCAAACCAAGAGGATGACCTCCCTGACTGACATGGTTCCCTGAGCTGCCCTAACAAATCCATGACCTGACTGGTCAGCCAGTTACAGTAACAGAAGAGAGAAATGGTATGGTAGGATTCGTCATGACACATTTGGAAAGGAACCTCTGTTGCAAGAGGCAACGAAAGTGTGCCTGAAACCTCCCAAAGCTATACTTCGTCCTGCACAAGCTGACATCCCCATTGCCTGATCCTGCACACAACGTTGGCAAGGGCCTAGCTAGAAGTCAGACCAGAGCAGTGAGTTGGCACTGACAACTGATCAATGCTGCGACCTGTTAACACCGTCCTTAAAAGGCAGCAGTTCTCAGACTCCTTCTTTTCCAAAAATTTCCCGAGCTTTTAACATCTGCAAGTTCTGTGCATTGTGGTGCTTCCATGCCTGCAGCAATTCCTCGAGCTCAGTTTCCCTGCAGCACTGCTGGTGTGTGTCTGTTCTTCCATTCTGCTTCTGCTGGAAATTTTGTTCTTCTGTTCCTGCTGTGCACAGTAGCTATATCCTCAGGCTCCTCTGCTGATAACCAATGGGAAGTTCAGTACGTTGTGTTTTGTTTGTTTTTGTTTTTTTTTTTTTTTAAAGAAATTGAAACCTGTCTTCCTTTTCAAATCGAATCCTGTCTACCTCTTCTCTTCTTAACAAGGCCATAGTTTGTAACGTTTATCATTTTGGTATGCCAGCATTTCACATGCAACTGCCCAGTCCAACTCTGCATCAAAAATGAGTAGGAAGCTTAATCACATGATAAAGAGATGTCGTCATCCCCATATCTCTCACTTTTTTTTTAAAGCACAAGCCTTTTTTATGTGGCTAATTCAAAACACACTTCAGACCCTCTTTTGACAGCTGGTGTTCCATATTACGTGTCAAGCTGGATAACCCATCAACAATACAGCTTTTGAAGGTCCCAGAGTGGAAAAGAGAGGTGGCGGTCACCACTACTGGTGTGACTGGAGGACTATAAGAGCTTGTCAACCACGACATGTCTGTGAATGGAAGAATCAGCAAGGAGATTAGCAAAAACGTAGGTGGACCAGCAAAGTTTTCTCTATCAACTAACATAACAGATTCAACGGTAAGAAGGATTTCTCCAAAGGAGCCAGACAACCACTGATAAGCTGCTAAAGTAAGTGTCAGTGGACTAACCAACAGGCAGTCCCTTCTCTCGTGCCTGTTTCCTCCCTCCATGACAGCAGTGATAGGAAAGAAAGGACCAAACCAAAATGGTTTCTTTTTTCCCATTGGGAGATTCTCTGCAGAAACCATTTGAAAGAGTCTTTGTGAAGAGAACCCAAACAAACAGAAGACAAAATGAAAAAAAAAGCAAACAAGCAAGAGACTTGCCTTTATCAATAGTCCTTTCCATGACCAAAGTCATACGATTAGCATTCCTAAAAAGAGCCTTGTCTTTGACTTTAATGCAGGCAGGTGTTGGTCCATTCATGATGGCCATGTGGTTCACAGGTAGACGAAGTCACTGTTCTATTTTTATAGGTATGTCCTTAAATTATAACTCACAGAACAGATGTTTCAACAGTTTTTATGCAGGGAGCATAAATGTCACAATCTCAGTTGCCTCTTTGGACTAATTTGATGCCTTCCTCTCCCTCATTTCTGGAAAAGAAGAGTCACTCACAGCAGTACATTTTTCTAGGGTGTCAAGTTCAGTGGTTGGAATAATGGCAATAAATTCATCAAAATGTGCATGTTAGGCTATGGAGTGGGGCTGTTTCTACATGCCTGTTTCGTGTACCTTGTTTTTCTACATAATTGCTTGAGGTGCTTGGTTGTATTTCAAGCCCATGAACAGTCAGATGAGTTGGCTGGAAATTGTGTTGCAGAAGTGAACAGTCCTTCTGCTTCCCCCCAACTGACTCTGCTTGCAATATTTCTTCCAGATATTCACCCCAACCCTTCCTTCTTGCCTACCTGTATACCAGGAGCTGAAAACTGCCTTGTTAGAAGAGGAGGCAATGGTTGGCCAGACACAGCAGGATCCACCAGTAGCCTATGGTGCAATAAAGGGTTAAACAGCTAACAGAGCCTGTCGCTACCAGAGGTGAGAGAAAGTATGGAAAAGGAGCAGAAAACACAAAACCAGGAATTTACAGGTTGGAAGACTGACTATATTTCAGCTACTAATTCCCATGCAGTGTTAGCATACAGTGAACTGACTAGCGAATGGGTAGCTGAAACAGGTACGTTTGCTAAGGCAGAGAGGGATTTTTTGAGTCAAGCTAAAGCCACCACCCTGTGGAAGTGAACCTGGAGAAGCATAGTGTGAATGCTAGGGCGGTACAAGCAGGAATGCAAGCTCAGTATCTCCTAAAGATAAATACCAGCAGTGAATTTATACTGTATATAGGCTTTAAGTTTTGAAAAGTGATTTAGAAATTAGCAGATGACTTGACCTGTGCCACTCATTCCTCATACGCCTGTGGTAAATTAATTGCTGAAATCACTTCACCCAGCAGAAAAGTCCCCAGCAGCTTCAGTGAAGTTAGGACTTTATTGTAGATATGCTCCTGTCATTTGTGTCCAACACAGCTGAGCACCACTTTTCGAGAGTGCCAGAGTGACTGTAAGCCACATATGTGAATTGAAAATGCTATCCTTTATTCTCTTGGTGCTTCAGTTGCCCAAACTTAAAATGGAGGTGGGATTTAAGCCTTATGTGGTTTGCAAATGTCCCTAGTTACCTGAGTGTCATTTTAGTCACAAAAAAAAAAAGGTAGTTTTGTGACTGGAGCAGATCTTCAATTCAGTCTGTGGCTCAGTGCTCCCACAGCTGTACCAGAGCAGTGGAGGTAGGAGGAACGATGTAGAGCTACTGGCAAATTAAATCACATTGATCATTGCAGCAAACAAAGAGTGTAAGAACAGTCATCATCATGGTCTGGCTCAATCCAAGCCCTTTATTATATATTGAGGTCTATTGTACTTGCATCTCCATCTGTCAATGGAGACTTGTTGAACTCTTAGCATTTTCCATAGCAAATATCGAACATACTTGAAAATAGGTGTCACAAGTAACAATATATATTTTAGAGTGCTGGTTTAAGGAACTATAATGCGTGCAGGAAAATATGCACATACAATGACTTCAAGATACACAGAGTCATTATAAGGACTACATTTTTTGCCTTGCACCTTTCAGTTTATGCAATACATCACATCGCCTTCAAAATTTTTGAGCTGCAAATAAATCCGCTTGCTGGGAAATGATACAAAAGACTATCCATAGTAGGAATAGTAGAACCTGGGAGTTATAATACCACACCGAGTATTTCTAAATCCCCAATAATTCCAGATTTCCTATAATTTATATAACATATTGTCCTGGTTTCGGCTGGAAGAGAGTTAATTTTCTTCCTAGTACCTGGTATAGTGCTGTGTTTTGCATTTAAGATGAGCATAATGCTGTAACACCCTGATGTTTTAGTTGTTGCTAAGCAGTTCTTACACTAAGTTAAGGACTTCTCAGCTTCTCATACTGCCCTGCCAGCAAGGAGGCTGGAGGTGCACAAGAAGCTGGGAGGGGACACAGCCAGGACAGCTGACCCAAACTGGCCAAAGGGATATTCCATACCATGCGACATCGTGCTGAACAAAAAAATGGGGAGGTTGGCCGGGGGCGGGGGAGCTGCTGCTGGGGAACTGGCTCGTCATCGGTCAGCAGGTGGTGAGCAATTGCATTGTGCATCACTTATTTTGTATATTCTTTTATCATTATAATTATTTTCCCTTCCTTTTCCTTTTATGTCAACCCACAAGTTTTTCCTCTTCTGATTCTCTCCCCCATCCCACCGGGGGAGGAGTGAGTAAGCAGCCATGTGGTGATTAGTTGCCAGCTGAGGTTAAACCACGACACATATTCAGTATATTTTTTTATAAATCCTCTTGAACTTAACTGTAGTTTTAGGACTGCAAAATATAATTTCCAAATATTCAACATAAGCTATCCAGTATAGTTAGATTAGCATCTCCCTGCATGTTGAAAGCCCAGCAGAGTGGCTGTGTGACTGCTCAGTTCATGGCTGTTCCAAGGTGCAGGGTGGGATTCATCTCAGAAGTCAGAAGGAAAGTAGGCACCACAAAATGGGAAGATTCAGCCATACTCTGCCAAAGCTGCATCCAATCAATCTTGTCTCAGCTTTAGGAACGCCACTTCTTGAGCTCAGTAAACCAACAGTTTGAAAGTAGCCTTTCATATCTTAGAGTTATAAAGCATAACAGTCAAACGTACCTCATCAATAACATGAAACTACCAAATGCTAAAAGCACTCAGCTGAAATTCAAGGAAAAAAGTCAATTAAAGGACTACATACCTGTTAAGAGCTCATATTTGACCTATTTCTAGATCTCCTCACAGGCGTCAATAAACCAGCTTGGTTACACTACATTTCTTTCCAGAATGTTGCTAGCTGACATTTATTAGAATCTGAAAAAAGATTAAAAGGATTAAACTGACCAAGCAAACTCACTCAACTTTTGCCATGCTTGTGATAATTATACAAAAGTAGGTCACCATATCACTACCAGTGAGAAGAAAAAATGCTTCGAATGAATGAGACTTGCAGGGAAAATGGAAATTTGGAGAAACCAAGTGAAACAATTTTACTGGAAATAACTAGCTATACAACTTCTTATAGAAGTCTTACTAGATATAAATCTATTAAATCACTTCTGTGGCTGTTTTACCATGACTACTTTGATATAGGTATCCATAATATTATCATAGCATACCAATCTCTAAATTAAATGTATGCTGAGGACTCCACTGTTGACATTCTCAGTAGAGCCACACTGTTATTAGCAATTGCTTTAAACATATTGCAAAAGTGCAGTAGAAATGAAGCCTTACTAAGACAGAAAAGCAAGATATGTCCTTGAACATGTCAACAGTAATTATTCCAAGTTTGTGGTTCACCAGCTTCTGCAAACTTTGTGGAGTAAGTACTCCATTAACTGTTTTAGTGGAGAGTGCATTTGCTATGTACTTAAGCTCAGCAGGAGAGCAGAGTAGGATTCCTAAATCAGTCATTTTCTCTCTTAAAAAAAGCATCTAAATATAGTATTTGACTACATTGTTTGGCAATCTAAATGACACAAGATTTCTGAAGTGATAAAGCTATAACTTGTTACTCGCACATGTAGTTTGCTTTATAACACATTCAAAAGTTTTATTTTTTTACCACTTCACACAGTTACAAGTATTCTTCACCACAGCGTACTTTTAAAAGCCTCCTATTTATTGCACAGGCTCTACCCAGGTGGCTCTTTTGTCTCACCTTTTACAATTATGGGACCAAAGCCACGCTATGTCCTTATGTCAGCCGTAGAATGGTACAAAACAACTGAAGTGCTGCAAGCATCCCTTTGCAAACAGCTTGACAACTCTATACACTGGTTGAAAGTTACTAAAGCACAGTTTATTTTTAGGACAGCTTCAGTCTTCCTTATTGGAATTCCATTTATTACAGTCAAAAGAACACAATTCTGATCGCTGCAACTAATTAGCAGCTTAAAGTAAACAGAAAAAGAAAGGCTGAAAGACAGCACTTATTAACTTTATTTGCATGACTGGGAGAGGAAAGAATTATCTAATGCTTCATCCATTTTTCCATTAAGGCCTAATTTAAGACATTGACTCATGAATACATTTTAGGAGAACAATTTACAAGTAGAAATGCATCTTCAAGTGATTCGAAAATAAGTCAGTTGCAACAACAAATGACTAACTACCCAAAGGATGCGTAATTCCCTTGCTTGTCACCACCTACCATCGCAATTCATACACTTGCAGGGAGATGATACAGATACATTACATACGATACTGCATATATTTTCTTTGTTTACAAAGTTATTTTCCTTCATATAAAAACAACAGAAACAGAAGACAACCTTGCAGATGGATGAAGGAGACAAGAGGTGAATTTCAGCAGAATATAGACACTATGTTCACCTAAACGACACCACCAAACCCCAGCGCTAATTCTGGAGGTATATTGATGACAGCTCTCACCCGCTCAGCTTCCTTCGATGCCTCAGCTTTTCTTATTTAACGTATTAAAGGGTGCCCAAAACGTTGCACTGTGTTGTTTGCTTTTAAGCTTGAACAGAAATAGGAAAAAAATGCAAAGAGGTTTTGCACACTGAAATATCTTGAAGATGCTCCTTTATACAATCTGCCAGAACACACAAATGCAGGCAAATTGTGGATTAAAGACTCTCACCTCAGTTTAACCCCTGGCTTGAGTATCCAATCAGAACCCAGCAGGCATCTGAACAAGCATACCAAAGAAAATTAACTTCTAATTTTCTATAGGGGGCCAAGCATGAGTACAAACTGTTTAAGTGTTTGCCAAGCAAAGTGTCCACTTTCATTGTTTCACTTGGAAAAAAAAGATCCATAAGCTGGCATACACCCAGATACTTGGCAACTTGAAATTAGGATAGGTGATTCTGACTCCTGAGAAGCCTGAATTCCATTGTGCTACCACTTTACATGAGGAGAATAAAAAAAAAGTCATCTCCAGACCAGATGGCAGGACAATAATCTTCAATTAGAAGACAAAACATGACATGTGAACTTCTGAAATGTTAATACCTAAACAATATTGCACATTGATTTTTGCAGCTACAAGGAAAACTGTGTATCTTCCATAAGTCAACCAGAAAAATGTTAACCCTTGCTCAGGCAGCTGTAATTTTTTGTTAGAAGGTAGATGGGTTAAGCAACTTCTTATAGATTCCCAATTCATTTAAACATCAGGTAATTAAAACATCTTAATTTGAACAAAGTTTATGATCCTCAGCCTCCTTCTTAGGTTATGAGATCAAAAAGAAGTATGTAGAAAACTGATAAATAATCAGGGACTTACTCCTACCTCTCTTAAGTTAAGTCATAACTTTATAGATAGGTTATTTTAAATGCCTGAAAAGTTAGAAAGTACGTACACCTTCTACATGCCTAGCCAAAAGGAATGATGTTAATAATCTTATATTTAATGTTGCACCTCTTTACTGGAACACTTCCATCATACTTTACAAGCTATATTGAAAATGTATCAAGTAACGCTCCAGAGACTCATCAAAAACGGTTTGCATAATGGAGGTTCCTTTCTCATAAAGCTGGAGAGGACCTGAGCTCTGTCGTTCACCTGGGGACACTTCAGAATATTCTCCCTAAAACAGGAGGGAGGCTAATAAGGCTGTATATATTTCAATTATAGGTAGCTACACACATATCCATATCTGTTTCTGTGGTTATGTCTAGATATAGATAAATATACACATTTAGTCTGCATATGTAGCAAAATATAGATTTAATATACATACACCTCATGGATTTGTATACATATCACACACATTCTCACAAACACTTGGCATTTTAATACCATCCCTCATGCCTCAGCATGGTGCGTAGGTTTTCTTAACCAACTGACGTGTTCTTTTTAAGTACGTGAAAAAGGCATGAAGTATCTTAACATCAAAATGATCTGATGGAAAAGTAATCTACTTGAAAGTAGAGAGTATAGAAGATAGTCCTTTCTTCATATTCTTCTTTCTCCAAAGGAGTGATAATACTACAGCTGCGCAGCTTTTCTCTGCCTCAAGTTTCTTCCTAATTTTGCTGAGGGTCCCAAAAGTTTCAAATCTGTTTCAAAGTGAGATTGTACTACAGCAGCATTTTCACAGCTCAGCAAGTACTACTAACCAGTCTACTTACCAAACTTCCTTGCCCCAATTGTACCCCTTTTTACCAGCTTCATTCGGTGTGATCAATACAATCAATACTACCTTGCTTCATCACAACCACCACTCTCACCTCACAAGTTTGGTTTTATTTCTAACTTTCCCCTCTGCTACCACCTCTTGCCTCCCCATCTCCAGCTACTACTGCTCTTGCCCTTAGCTTAAAACTTGTGGCCCCCAAAGTGCACATACAGCTTTCAAAGCCACTTCTCCTTCCCTGGCATTCACTCTCAGATCTACCTGTCAGTGGAGAGCTCCTCGGTGACCAGCCCTCACCCTTCCCTTATGTCACTTCAAGCCATTCCATCCACCAGCACCCCTGTTCTGCCATCCCTGTCCCATGAGGCGATGCAGAATTGCATGCCACTATGATTGCAACTTCGGTGCCTGGCTCCCCATCATTTAATAAGTTGGGCACCACAGACTGAGATAGACATCTGTCATGTAGGTACTTTGAGCTCTTTCCACCTAGAACCTGTGGCCCTGAATCCTCAAGTCTGTAACAGCAAGTAAGCTTCACTTCTCCCCTAACAATTAAGGAGACCAAATTGCTAATGTATGTGGAAGAGTGCTGCCTCTCCAACGATGAAACTAAACAGGGACAAAGAACCTATGTAATCTCCAGACACGAGAAACAATGGACTTGCCTTTGTCCTCCCTGCACACTACTTACAATTTCCAGGTGCCCACCCTAAGGTCTTACTGCATTCCACCAAAACTGTTAGGTTCACCTTTTCACTGAAGTGCTATTCTTACTGCTTTGTAACTAATTAAAATGGATTTATGAAATATTTCTGGCAAACACACCCACGTCTCCCATGACACCACTGCACACCCAAGCTGGCAAAGCATAGGAGTGTATGGGGAGAGGCAGGAGGAGGCAGGTCTGATGCAACATCCATTGATGGCTACTCTCATTTGTTCTAATGGACTTATGTTCAAGATTATTTGGCTCATTAGAACAAGTGAGAATCTGCCACAGCATCCCTAATCTTTGTTAGCAGATGTCTGCTTTTGGACCATATGTTGGGTATAATCACTTTCAGTTGCCATTTCTACTGCATGGTGAGCAATTTGGCAACTACCTCCTCTCGTCTGAGAGGCATCTGGCACAGACAAAAGCAAGCCCTGTGGATTTTTCTAGCAAAGAGAAAGATATTGAAAGCAAATTATGAATATCAAAGACTGTATCTGGAATGTGCTGATAGTGCTTAAACAGCTATTTGCATATTTGTCTTCAATTATTTAGTTTCCTATATGCACAGTTATTATAGGACGTTCATAACACACAGAAACATTGGGATATGTGACTGCACAGAAAGTGAACAAAAATTTCATCGTATCATGATTTTCATCAAAACAATGGTACCTATGTTGTTCTGGGGTTCAAGATTCCCCCCACCTGTTGCACCGTAGTCACATACTTCATGCCACAAATTTGCACTTCACTATCGCCAGAATTTGTTGGTCTTTCTATATCTTTTGGTCATGAGCAGAAAAGAAGTAACAGAAGCAGCACCAAGAGAAATTTAGTGGAAAATCAGTAATTAATCTTATGTCATTTTTAAGTCAACTCTGTGACATGTTAAGTGTTTGTGATGAAATACATCAGGACTGAAACTGCTCACAAATATTCTTCACAGTCTCTTTTGCAACTTTTCAAGTAATTCTCAGAGTTTAGACTTAAATTTCTTTCAGTTTTTACTAACTCTTTGGTAGATGAACATAAACCAAACCCAGTGTTATTCACACTGCTTCCTTCGACCTGGTCCTCATGTTCCATGTCAGATGTTATCATTGATATCACACTATAAAAGCCCTGATACGCCATCTATTTCATCCAGCAATAATTAGCAGTAATGTGTTCTTTAAGGCTTCTTTTTGTTTCAAAGAAGTGCTTTATCGCTATAGGACTATTCCTTTCAGACATATTATACAACTGCATTTTGACATGTTCTAAGGCAAAGCTCCAGATTGTAGCGATATAAATAAATCTTCCCCTTCTCTCACACAATAAAAAACTAGTGTTGCTGGCATAGCTGTGAGTACATTAGGGACTTCTGCCAAGCCAGCTATGCCAGCGACATAACTTACTTCTGCACATCTTTGACCAATATGATTATTATTCTGAAAGAACTGTGGTCTGTGGGGACAACCTCTGGTTAAGAGTTTAATTTCCTGACTGAGGCTCAGATTCTGATTTCTGAGCGCAGTGATACAAATCCAGCGTAATATCAAACACCAGGATGATTCCAAATCCCATGTCTGTAGAGGAAAGTAGCTTGGTAGATTGCACACAAACAAAAATGAGAGCAGAATCTGAACTGCTCATGAGAGAGCACCACAAAGACTCACTTGTTCAAAAACTCACAAATTGCAGGCAGACTTACTCAGCATGAGTAAAGGTGGCAGACATACGACAACATTTAAAACAAACACAATCACAGATGTTTTAATCAAATGGTGGTTCAAATTTAATTGAAATAAGCTTAAGAATCCTCAGCGTCATTAATTGTTCAGTTCTGTATGTACAGCACGGATGGGAGAAAGAGACACAGGCTGACGAGGGGCATATTAGAGAAAGCATCCCAGGAGCTTGTTTCCTTAGCAATTTACAAAGCAAATGAAGGTAATCTGAAACGTCAAATCTTACAATATCTGCTTTATTAGACTTTAGTTTCTTGTTACTCTTTTCT
>VYZW01012475.1:1075-13412 GCA_013401315.1 Balaeniceps rex
CACAATAGTCTTTCTCCAATATTTAGGTTTACTGGAAGTTTATCAATTTAAAATATTTTAAATGAGGACAATTTTCAATACCTCTTCTGTTTATTGGTAACAGAAAACAAAAGGTTTTTAAAGAATTTTAAAGAAGAATTTTAAAAGGTTGTAAAATATTTTTAGGCGGTCTTTTTGAAACNTCACGAATCAGCTATAGCATGTTTCTAAGAGCAAACACTAATAAGACACGTTCTGTGTCAGCATATCTACTGCTGTTGAAGGAAGCCATAGATCTTCTTTTGGTCCCTATTAAAACTAGATACATTCTTTGCTTCTACTACTGTATTTGGAAAATTGATGCAGAAACTTCTGTCTAATCTACATCCAAAATTTATTCCTGGCTGTTGGTCTTATGCCAACGTGCTTTAAATAACCAAAAAGACCACTAGGCTCTCACTGTACTGGAAAAAATTAAACAGGTAAGTATAATGGACCCAGAGATCTTTTTTTTTTTTTTTTCTTCTCTGAACTGCTTCTTTTTTGCCTAAAAATAAAGAAGTATTCCTGAAAAGACAACTCGACTAAGGGATGCCAAGTGTTGTATGAAGACATACTTTCCTATATATTTTTTTTCTTTTCATCTAGCACAGAGCTAGGATTTTTCAATTAAACCAACTAAAAATAGGATTTAGGACCTGAAATGCCAGTGGAATTACTCCTGTCTTTGAAGACTGACAATTCAGAACAACTACTTATGTCTTTAAAATTAAACAATGCAGAACTACGTTGAATTGGCATTTTAATTATGTTTACTGACCAGAGGTACTTTAACTGATTTACTAAAAACAGGTTAGAAAATCAAAGCCATCTATGGTGAAACAAAGCCACTTTGGTCAAACATTGGAACCTGCTGTGCAAGAAGTTTTGAGATCTCCAGCCTTGGAGATTTTCAGAACTCAGCTGGACTAGATCCTGAACAACCTGCACTAACATTGATGTTAGCCTTGCTTTGGGAGGCGCTGTGAATCTCCTATGCTCCATTCCAGACAAAGTTGTCCTTTGACTCTATGAAATCTATGAAGCAGTTTGAAAGAGGATAAGCATCATTACTGTGCAGAGATGTCTCAAACAATTTGCAGTGTTTTTAAAGGACATAACAGCTATGACATATTTTTAAAGATCCATTTCATTGAGTGCATAAATCAGTATGACCAAGTAAGCAAACAACCAGACATTTCTTGTATGCATAATTTTTCAGGAAATCTGAGGTCTTCAGGGTTTTACATGGGAAATGCTAATTGTATATCTTGTATCTTAATCATGCTTTTCTTTCATGGACATCATTAATGCAGTGAAAGGTGTGTCATGCAGAATAAACTTGAAAATATAAATAAAAAGTCAATTTATTTCTCTAAATTAAAAGAGTGATCAGGGAATTTTCTAATATGTTTGACCTTCTTAAACATACATATTTTATTTGAAGCTTATTGAAAATGACTCCTAAGCATCAACTTCTATGTTAAATCCAAATACGCATGCGGATGGAAACAGAATGGATGAATTCCCAGCCTCCACCACTAGAAGAAACCCCTAGTAATTACCCAGCCATTTATTCTGAGAACTCTCTGTATATTTTTAACTGCCTAAATAAAGGTTGACATTTCAAATGAGATTCATTTCATAAAGAAAAACATAACTACCCCTTTCAGGGACTTATGATTCAATTCCTTGCACAAATGGTCAGAGAAATTCTTCTGTCTGCTCACCACTGTATCAAAAGCAGCACATTTATAGTTTAATATTTCACTGTACATAGACTTAGAAGGAGAAAAAATTATGCAAGGTGCAACCAGTAGTCCAATAAACAGTCCATTTATTATTAAATAGCTATTCTTCAGGAACTCGGCTTGCCAGTCATCTACAAAATGCCAGTATTGTGATTCCCTGCCCAGCCCCAGCCATGCTAGAGATACAATCCTAGGGTAAGACAGCTGTGAAGGCCGGCTGACTAGCAGAGTCCAGCATCTATGCATTTCTCTCTTACAGCATTTTATGTCTACATTTCCCTTGTGCCCTGGAGACCAAATGGAGGATGTTAATAACCAGCTTTGCCTCTTTTGGAGACATCACCTCGGTGAGGGAATTCACACCCACAGTGAGGCCCCCATTCCTGCTCTTCTTGGGGACTTTCTGGGAAAAAAAGAACAACTCTTGGTCCTCCTGACAGCCATGTATGTATACTGTAAATCTCCCAGTATTAAACTCTGCAAGACTGCATGGGACAACATGGAGCTACTTTATCTCAGAAAAATTATTTTTAGCTATTTCTATCTTCTTAAATAGGGTCAAGGTAATAAATNTCTCTTACAGCATTTTATGTCTACATTTCCCTTGTGCCCTGGAGACCAAATGGAGGATGTTAATAACCAGCTTTGCCTCTTTTGGAGACATCACCTCGGTGAGGGAATTCACACCCACAGTGAGGCCCCCATTCCTGCTCTTCTTGGGGACTTTCTGGGAAAAAAAGAACAACTCTTGGTCCTCCTGACAGCCATGTATGTATACTGTAAATCTCCCAGTATTAAACTCTGCAAGACTGCATGGGACATCATGGAGCTACTTTATCTCAGAAAAATTATTTTTAGCTATTTCTATCTTCTTAAATAGGGTCAAGGTAATAAAGTTAACCTCTTAACTTCTTATTGATGTAGAGCGATATTATGACTTATGGAAAACCCAAGAACTGTGAAAAACACATATTTCTTCCATATTCAATTAACCTCTGACAGTTAAGTGCCAAACAGGCACTGACCTGAAAGAACTGATATTAGAATAAATAGCTACCAGTATTCCATAAAACCAGGCAGAACCCAGCTGTGACTGTTTGTTGAAAACCTGTGTCAAAGGTGGTGTTTGAATTAAGAACAGTCTGACAGTTGCTCAAATGTTTCTTAATTTTTCTAAAATTTAATTATCTTACTACAACACCAGTTAGTTGGTAATGAAATTACAATGTTTTTTTTTTTCTTAAAGTGACAAGATTTCAAGCAATAAGCATAATTTTACAGTTCTTTTATACCTCTTAGCCTTGTGATATGTTTCTACAGCTCTATCTGAATCAGTGCAGATTGTTTTCCCTCTGTCTCCTTACTGTTCTCTCAAAGATACAGGTGAGAATGAAAAGCATTTTATGCAGTATTTTTATGTATCAAAGAAATTTTGAGACTCTGCTTCTCAAGAACAACAGAAGCCTCATACACAACTTAAATCTATTTTTCAACAACAATCAGAACTACTTTCTATTTATCTCATTTGCATAGCACAATTCACACTCTTGGAAATCAGTAGTGTTAAATGAGGTGGACCAGTTCAACATGAGTAATATGCTATGCCTTCCTCTCTGTAATGAACCAGTATTTTAAAATTGTCCTTGTGAACAAATAAATGCCCAGCTTTGCTTTTATAATTATACCTTCCCTATGAGCTTTTGCTCCCTATGAGCTTTTGCTCACTCATCTCTGTCCATCAGATTCTCCTGTGCCCACCAAATTCTTCAGTGTGGACATGGTCTAAGGGAGACAGCCAGGAGCAGAAGGTGACTATGCTTTGTCAGAGATACAGTTCATGCCAACCCTTTCCCAGCACCTGCTTGGGAGCAATGGGTGTATCCCTGTCACAGCCACTGAGGACAATCTCAGTAGTTGGTTCTACGCCAGCATTATGGGGCTACCGTTCTGCTCAGGAAACAGTATAAGGCAAAAGGCCAGATCTAGACTGCAACAGTCCATATCTTTCCAAGAAAATTTATCACTCTAAGCATTTCAAATCTTCAAATTTACTTGCCTACTTCTTTAGATGTCTCATTCTAGACAACTACACAACGAACAAAAGTATCCTGTTGTACGGATGTGGGCACCTATCTCCCAGCTACTACTCTCTGTCATATGTCATACATGTTTAAGCACATAGCTCCGGTATTCGGCTTTCTTCTGTGGGAAAACCTGTACAGTTAGTTGCAGTTTGTGGGAAAATTATTAATCTGATCAGTTATGCTTATTCATTTGAAAACATGGCTGCCAGGGGACATGAACACCTTTGCATGATATCAGAGCAATTAGAGCACAAAATAAGACTTCTGTTGTAAAGGGGTAGGTGCTTTTTGGGGTGCAGCTTTGCACTGTTGTCTGGCTGCAACACACAGAAGGATAAAAGGCATAATTTATTCTACTTATTTACTATCTATTGTTTATGATGCCAGGCAATCCAAATGTTCTGAGGTCACTCTTGAGAGGAAGCTACCTGAATAAATCTCTAGTTCACACCATCAAGGCTTGGTGTAGTTCTCTTGTTTAAGCCAACTAATTATCATCTAAGTTTCTACAATTAGCTGTAGCTAACTACTATTGGGTTTTAGGGAAATGGTCATGGAAATCAGTTTCATGAACCACTTAATTGCACCGCTGTACTAAAGTAGTAGAAGCAGCTGCTGTATAGCTAGTATCTTTTTGTCCTATTGAAGTACTATTTGGTAGCCAAGCTCTCTTCTCTTGGAGAATAAATAATGTTATCCATCGCTAAATCACTTAGTAAACTTTTAGCATTATTATTTCTCTCCTTTTCCAGATGATCCCAAGTATATTGATTAAAGGACAATGTTGCTTTAGAATCACAATAAAAATTCTGGCGCTGTGTCAGGTCAGAAAATGATAACGCTAGAAGCATTTCTGAGAGGATATTATGAAGATGGAACGGCATAAGTTCAGCTACAGTTCTCAAGGTGAAACAAAACATATTAAAGATTAAAAAAAAAACCTGGAACAGGGAAATTTCAAAAACATACTCTTTGCCAAATTTAATTTACATTCTTGACTTTGGAGGAGTGATTAGTTCTACTTAGAAAAGGAAGAAGTGTTGACTTGTTTTGTTTTCTGGAGGTATACAAAGCACTTTGCATAGGAATATTTAAACATTTTCAGAAGTAAAAATGTGAATTTTCCCAGTCAAAAAGATCACAATTTAGAAGCTGAAGGCAGATGTAGCACAAACTTAAAAAAATTTAAAACTGTCTAAAAAACTGATTATAAACATTTTTTTTTCCTTTTCTTTTTCTTTTTTTTATTTTCTGTCTCTGGTTTAGGATAGAAATGTGTTTACATTCACAGAATGAGAAGTATGTCACTGAGCTCTCTGCCTGGCTGCTGCTGTATCTTAAAACACATCTTGGAAAATGTAGAAATGTATCAGAATGATGTCACAAGATAAAATAGTAGGGCTGGCACTGGGACGTCCAGATGGTCAGTGATCACAAGGCAGTAGTAGAACAGCAGGTGGTCAGAACAGTCATGAGACACCAACTGAGAGGAAAGCAGAAATTTTCAGCTACTACGCTGCCTACTATTTCAGCACAGCAGTTGCAAAAATGGCAGGGAAAATACTCAAGGCACCTCCATAGCCTGGTGGGTATGTCTGGGATAAGTGTTTGAGATTTGTCCTGCAAAAATAGAGAAGAGTGGAGTGCAGTACTGAAAGTGTGTGTGCCGAAGGCATTCTCAGCTGAAATGAGGTTACTGCTTAAGCAAATAGGGGTTAGTCAACAGGAGGCTCAGAAGTGTCAATTTTAATCAGAAATATTCATTTCAAATACAATTTGCAGCTCTTGCATGGTGAGAAGTGATTCTCACTAGGTGAACTCTCCAGGTTATCCATAAAGTTAAATAAATAATCTTCTTATGTAGTACACATTTCTAATCAGACATAACACCTTTCTGAAGACTTGAGTTTGACTTCTGGCAACGTTTAGGGATGAACTACATTTTTTAAAGTTATCTGCTTTATAACAGAATATATATTTAATAATGAAAATAATAATAAGAAAAAAGTGTTTCTTTCTTCTATTGTCACTACAAACAATGAGAGAATGGGATTTCAATTTCCTCAAGAAAAAAGTTCTATACATACTTACATACTTCTATACATACATACACACATACTTAATGTGTGAGTGCTTGTGGAGGCACATTCCCTTCTTTTGAATCAATTTGTAGATATCACATATGAAAGAGAGACAGGATCCTCAAAACTGTTATGTTCGTAGAAATCCAAGTTTTCTGAAAATAAGCAACTTGCACAGAGGAAAGTTCCCCCAAACTCTGCTCTCACTCCTAATTAGACACCAAAGAATCCAATCCTCATACAGAAATAGATTAGAAAACTGGCTCCATAATTTCTAATTCAGATAAAATAGTAAACCCTAGTACAAGGTCATCAGACAATATTTGTGAAAAAATCCAGCAGTGATGCTCTCTTTGTTCCTCTCTTTCTCCACCAGTGCTGAGCAGAGTTCATACAATATCAAAATTAGAAAGTTAATGCAGACTAAATGTGGGTAGCATCTCTACTGCTTAGGAGTGATGGACTAAAGATATCAAAAGAAGTGGCTGGACATAAAGACAGTATAGAAAGTACGCTATAGAACACTTAGAGTAAGAAAATGAACTTCCTTAAGCAATAAAGACACCACCCATGTTAGTGTCATCAGCAATCTTGGTGAGGGTGCTTTCAATCCCATCGTCCAGCTCATTTATGAAGATGTTGGGCAGTGTGGGGGCCAGTATCCGTGCCTGGGGGACCCTGCATGTGACAGGCTGCCAGCCTGAGTAAAAACCTTTGATCGCCACCTTCTGAGTGCAGCCCCTGAGCCATTTTCCTACCCCTCTCACCGACCACCCATCCAGTCTGTATCTTGCCAGTTTGTCTAGGAGGAGGCTGTGGGAAACAGGGTCAAATGCTTTGCTGAAGTCCAGGTATTTAAAACTGCTTTAACTGCTCTTCTAAGCCTGTGAACTCTGCTGCATCTCCAAGAAACCTTAGAGAATTTGAGAGGTCACTGAAATTTTAACAGAACAACTTAAGGAAAATAATTTTTTTTTTCCATTTTGGCGATTTCTAACATTACTCCCATTTGGGAATAATTTTCAGAACTGGGAGCAAAAGCAAGATTTTTTGATACCTAATCTTGTGTATCTGGAGGTGTTGAAACACTGAACTGAAATCAGGATTCTGGGCGTTGTGTTCTTTTCACTTTTTTTTTTTTGGTTAACCCATACTTTACTGTATGTAAAGTAAACTGTATGTATGTAAACTGTAGCTGTAGTTCTTAAGTCCCTCCAAACATTTGGCATAGGTTGCTCCTAAATAGCAACTATTATGATTATAGTCTTCAAATCTACTAGCTTGCACTTTGCCTATATAAATACAAATCACAATTATGTTATATTGTTTGGCCAGGATCCCCTACAGTTTAAAATTCCTAAGCTATGAGAAATAAATTCAGAGTGCATGTCAGGGATTGTTCAGGTTCTTTCCTTGTAAATTATTTCATCTGAAGGTTTTCCAATAAAATAGGCTAAACAGTAGACAATCTAACAATATAATTCTGCCTAGCAGTAGACTCTTCAAATACCTTTGGTTATTGTTCATTCACTTTAAGTGTTATTTTGCAGTGAAACAACTATCCAAAGGTACATGATGGCACATACACAAGGTAAGCCAAAAGTCAATATGCAATATAAATTTGGGGGTTTACCAAAATGTTGTCTATATGAAATTAACTGTTCAGACTTTATTTAAGGATATGAAGATACAGAAACAAGAAGTGCATGAAGGAGAAAAGGAAGCTGCCTGTCATGTAAATGCAAGTGTATTTGTTCACCATCCTTTTGTTATATTTCTCTATATGGAATAGGTATTTATATGTTCATATACCTGTTTGTTCATTCATGTACCTATATACATGTATGCACATGTTGCTGTCCATTGTAATATTGTACCATTGAAATTAATTCGACCTCCTGGTGCTAAACCCTGTAGAACTTTTATAACTATTGGACTTATTACAATCATACTTTTTTTCCTCCTTTGATGACTTTCCTGATTATGTGATACCATGAAGCAGGGAAAATGTTAACAAAAGTGGTGATGGTATATTTAAATCAAAGCACTCTTTCAAATTCCCTCTTTGCTGCTCTGAAATCTCTGATCTGCAGTCAAGAGAAAAATCTTGATATGAGATATACAAATATTCACAAAATTAAACTGCATAAGATTACTGTGATTGAGTGGATGTGGAGGAAAAAAAGCTATAATCATTCAATTGCAAACTGGCATCTCACTTTCACTGTAACCAGCCATTTGAGTGTAACTGGCTGGATATACATCCACCATCCAAATTTCTCTTACAAGTGATTTCCAGTAATGATGGTACTAAGAAAGCAAGCCTAAAGAAGAAGTTATCTAATTTAGAAAGTAATGCAAGGCTTTTCACATCACAAATATTTAGGTTAGATATAAAATAATATTTTGGGTTTTTTTTCTAATTACTTACTTTGTACGCTTTGAGCATTCAGCCAGGTTCCTGCCATTTCTTGAATCTCTGCATTTAATGAAGAATTATGTTTAATAAAGTAGCTTATTTTTAGGCATTTTTTTCTTAGTGGAAACTAAGTTTTGAGTGAGGCACTTAGGCTTCCTATGGAGAGGAAGAGAAGAATTAGCTGTTTCAGAATGGGATCCAGAAAAGGGAAGACATTGGGAAAGGGCCAGTCTGCACAGCACACTGAGGAACACTACATTTGAAATAGTGGTTTGCAAATGAAGAGCAAGGGCTGCAGGAGGACACTTTATTTTCAAAAGGTCCAGGTGAGTACATACAAACTATGGCAGACACTTCTATCCAGTCTTTTAAATGGCTGTGGGGCTTGCTGAGAGAGAGAGAGAGAGAGTAGTTGTCTTTTACACCTGTGTTAGAAAGTGTCCCCCACTTGGGTTGAAAATTCTCCTTAGTAAGAGAGGTTCAAAGCCATAAAGCTTCATTATATGGCAGCAAGGCCACACATTCACTGAACAATTATTATTATGCATGGTTACATCCCATTTCGCCATCACTCTGCTGTGTCAGCACTGAAACTCATGAGGCAAGTGAAAGAGGGGCTTGATGCCATAGCTGATGGCCAGGACTTGAACAGTGCTGGAGGATTTTCTCGGTCCCTTCTCCAAAGACTGTTTCTGTACTTTAAATTAAACATGACACAGTCTCTCCGTGCTCAGATGGATGCCCAACTTAGAACCCGTAAACCCATCTGACTTCTGTTTTTGACCCACAGAGGTAAAATGCAGGCAGAATCTGCAACGAGCACACCTTCACATACTTGCTTTACTTCTCTTCCCTCAAATAACCTACAGCTTTGTTCTTACATGACTCTTCTGGGAGGTAGGTGATGTGGGTTTGAATCCCTAAGGCAAAGGAGAGAACTTGATCCAGACTGCCTGTTTCCTGGTTGAATGCTGGAATCTCTGTGGCTATTACCTACCCCCTCAGCTGCAACTGGAAAGAAAGCAGCTGCAACATTTTTGTGAGGTCCTGTCAGCCTGTGTCAGACCCTGGAGGTGCCTGGCAGAGAAATGCCTCATTTCTGGATCTTCATTAGGCTTAGACAGGAGATAAGCATCTCCTGGGGCTGGGGAAGCCCTGGGCATGCACTGAAACAAAATTTTAAGAGTTTAGAGAACTTTGAAATCAAACAGGGAGGAACCAACTGATCTTAACAGCCTTCAGGTTTAGACACCGTTGACTGGGAGTATGAGCAGATTTTTTGGTTTAGTCATCTCAGATCTGCCCAAGTCCTGCTTAGGTCGTCTTCTACACCTAATGGAAAGATCCTGTTGCGGACTGAATTAGGCTGATGAATACTTGTGCAATGTGATGGTCAGACGGCACAGGTTTCTATGATTTGCAAGTAATTCTGTTCTTGCAAAAAGAAATTTCTACAAAAAAAAAGCATTTCCTCAGAAAATATTTTTGTTTTAAAAAAAATAATTAAAGTATTGCAAATAAGCCATTACTATTAGAAATATGGCTCAGATGAATGCAAAAACCTAAAATTGCTCCAATCCAATGCTTTGGAGAGTTTTACTTAAAGCCCCTTATCCATCAGACATCTGAATGATTTTTGTTGCCATTGCTGTTTGAACAAAGCCTATAATTAAGTATTGTAATATATACTCACTAGCATATATACTCATAACAACTGCAAAGCTGTAGGGTTTAGGTATTTCTGTCAAATATATACATTTTCAGAAAGAATAAGGCAAAAAGACAACATATTATTCTGGTTTATAACTTGACAAGTAAATTTTGCTGCAAATGTAATGTCATGAGCAGAAAAGGATTTGAACTTCTGCAGACTTCTGGCAATTTTATTTTTTTTCTGCTTAGAAAAAGAAAAATAAAAATGAATTTATACGAAATGAAATTTCAAAATTATTTTTGAGTTACTCAAACATCTAAAAGGTGTTTTGAACCAGCACTGAAGGTAATATATTATCCAAAATATAACTTTAAAAAATGAATCAAAAAATTCAAATATGAGAAAAAAAGTTGAAACACTAAACATGCAACATGGAAAAAATTTCCAGCTTGTGGGACTACCCAGAGTTGTTATATTGCCAATGATACCTCATCAAAATATTTTGTGCAGCATTTTCTGATCTAACAATATTCCACTTGGAGATTTTTAATTTGCTGTACACATAAAAGCTTCTAGATATCTACTGGAATTAAGATGGAATTAATGGTTTTGAGTTTCTGGGATATGCCAGGAGCATACCATTCTGTCAAGCTGTGGAAGTATGGTATGTACATAGTGGGCTAATGCAAATTTAATATCTGGATATATTGACTTGTTCTTTGTTTTATCATTATTTCAATTCCTGTGGATAAAAAGACTCTGGAAAACAAATAAAACTTACCTTTTCCTCTTAAAGGCTTATACATTCTACTTCATTCTTTATTTTCATTACTGAATTCATGATAATTCCTCTGTTAATGTCTTGGCCATTCTTTTTTCTCACGTCATGATACAGTAGACATAGATGAAAGAAAACAAGCCAGTGTTTTTAATGCTAAGGTAAGTGCACCTGCTCCATTTTTTTTTTTGGTATAAATAATTCTTGGAAATATATCTTAGAAAATTAATTGGCACTTCTGCCCACAGGTTTTTTTGATACCTGTCCCCTTTTCTACCAGAATTATCAATCCACATTATCACTGCAATGCACTGGGAAACTCCAGCTGTCCGAATCAATATTTCCACCCCTCTCATTTAAATCCAAGCTCTCGCTGTTGCTGGGTGGCTGTAATACACCAGAGCCATCACATGCCTCCCTGTTGCTATGGGCAACGGTGCAGCGGGCAAGAGCTGGTCCCTCTACATCACATGGTGAGCTCCAACTTACCATGGTTTTAGATTGCCTCTCCTTGAATTGCTTAAGCTGATGTTAAGATCACATGATCTTCCAAGAACTGTACTAGTGCCAGTCAAAAATAAAATTCTATTTTCTTTGTTGCTGTAATAGACGTGCATAACAAGTGCATCAAAGCACATGCCTGACTTTTTCTGCTAAAAGGAAGGGGCAACCAGCTAATCAAAATTTATTGTCCTACTTTGACTTTATTTATTCATGCCCTGAAGGTATCTCAGATTTTGTTTCATCAGCAAATCGTATTTTTGGAGTATTCACTTCAAAATCACAGCCAGCTGAACACCAGTTATTAGGCAATGGTGTCATAGTTTGGGGAACACTGGGTTACCTCTCTAAGCTATTTAATCTGGAGAATTGCTTCAGGTCAGAAGTGGACATTAATATCTTGATGTTACTTTCCTGTTAACTGGCTACAGATCCGCATTGCCATAGTTTGCATGACTGTCAGAGTTTGCTCAGGAGAGGCTTAGGACTGGAATAGCAAGGGCATGGCAGGTCAAGCATGCTGTGCATTGGCAGAAATACAAGACCCAGTTCTAAAATGAACTTCTGTCAGTACCATGAAAATTACCATAAGTATCACTGGAAAAAATCTATTTTTCAGATTTACATTCTTACATTCCACACCAAGGCATAAGTACATAAGTAAAAACCATCAACCAGATATAACAATAAATATATTTTTGCTTTTAGAGTTGGTTAAAGGTTTTCTTAAAAAATCATGTTTCATTTGTTAATACTGGCCCACTTGAAATCTTTTATTCAAAGTATCTTCAGATTCATCAACTTTCAGCAAATCTAGCACCACTCAAAGAGTTCCCAGCAGGTGACTTCTGGTATGGGGGTCCCAGGAGATTTGGCTCTCCTTACCTAGGGCAAAAGAACTGGGTCTACCCTAGACCGGGGATGGTAGGGGCTGCTGGTAGCTGGTTTTGTGGGGTTTCAATTAGAAGACTAAACATAGATTCCAGAGTGCTGGAAACCTGCAGAACAATGCAGGAACCAGAAGTATTTCATCTTTTTTTGGGGGGGGGAG
>VYZW01012481.1:0-17506 GCA_013401315.1 Balaeniceps rex
GCGTGGTGCTTAGTTGCCGAGTGGGGCTAAACCGCGACAATACCCTACAGAATAGATTAAGTTGCATCTATTTCATATTTCCTTTCATTGGTGTGTCATTTTTCCCCTTGAAATGCCTGAGATTAAACACACAAAACATTCAAACTAATGTTTATTGATCTTAAATTTTTCTTTAATAGTTTCTAAATTTTATTTTTTAATTAAAACCCTTTTTTATTACTAATGGTTTATTTCCAACCTAGTGAAGTAATCTGATGTTACAAGTGGTTAAAATAATATTGAAAAAAAATTCTGTGAGCATAGGGTTCATATTAACTGCAGAATTAACTTAATTTGGTAATTTCAGCAATTTCTTACAAAATTGAAAAAGACAATCAAAGGACAAAAGAAGTTGACAAAAAAGGTCAATGACATGTATAATAACTTCTGAAGTCTAAATAACATTTTTAATATTTGTAAAGAATTGATCATCTTTTTAAAGTACTGTGAGGTAGCTTTAAATTACACCTATTAAAAACTCATAAAACAGAAGTGTTGCCTTAGGAAAGAAACTGACTACAAGAAAAAAAAAGCAACCAGCAGACAATTTAAAGATGCTCTGAGAATTTCCAATTAAAAGGATTAAAACAATTAGAGGTATGATGCAAGGTATTAAATAAGGTGAAATGAGCTGAAGATGCTATTAAGACCAACTTGTAAAAGGTACTAGAACAATAAAGGAAAATAAGCATTTCGTTTTCTCTGTTTATGGAAAGAATGGTTTATTAACACTGTATAAACACTGTCTCCTTCCAGCTCTTCCTTCATATACCAAATAATACAGTTAATCATATTCACCTCTGCAACAGAGCTGAAAAAGACAGAGGCATTGCAGCACAGTACAAAAGATTGAGGAATTTTTCAGTTCAGTAATTGAATCTTAGAGTAAATAACTATAAATACATTAACTCAGATGAAGTCAATTGTTGTTAAAGAATTAAATATAACCCTTCTCTGTAATTACTTGAATGTCTAGGGGCATTCCATTATAATTTAAGCAATCTGATCTTTTAGATACTTCCAGCTTCTTCTGGTAATTTTTTAGTTTAGATATTCCTGAAGGCAAAGTATTACCAATTTATCATACCAAGGGAGAAATTGGACATAAGACTTGTTTTAGATTGTTTATAGTAGTTGATTTGCACATGTCAAGAACTATTCCGTTTTGATACTCTCTTGAGTAAAGAACATTGTTCTCTTTGGGCTTAGTTATGATTTCTGTTATTAACCATTTTTAAATTGTTAAAGTTATCCATGATTAATAAAACTGAAATAGTTAACTCATGAAGATTTTTGGTTCTCCGTCTCTAAGCTTTTTTACAGTACAAATATACACACTGTTTATCTCTCTCTGATTTTCACATTTGACATTTTCTACTAATAAAGCTATTATGGCTTCCTTTGGGATAGACCTAGCTTCAAAAATGCAACTTCTTTGAAAAGATCTTTATAAAGGAAAATGTCCATAGAGATTGTAATGGAATTTGCCACTGTTCATTGTTTACATGCTCTTTTTTTAAATCAGTGCACTAATCACAGTTAATGAATGTCATACCAAACTTAAAGGAAAGAAAACATGTCTTCCAAGATTCAGATAAGATTACAAACACTCTAGAAGTATGAAGAAACAGATCAACTCTAAAATTTGTCCCATTATTTGTTAACTAGATGAATTTTAGTAACTTTAAACTAAAGTCACCTTTTGTCTAGGAATTTAAAGGACTTTTTTTTACCATATACTTGAAGAATATTAAAAATCTTAAAATTAAAAAGAAATAATAGCACAAATTTTCAAACAATTCTCCAATAGTCTCTGATGATAATGTCTGAAACAAAACATAAAGTCTTACTTAAGTATACCTCTACATGGTATTTCCTTTGAATCAGTGTTACTGGTTCATATAGAGTGTGAACTTTGATAGCTTGATGGGTATATGTGTATAAGTGCTTATAAAATATAAGTTGTTTTATGAAAAAGTTCAAGCATTTCAACTAGACAAGGAGTCTTTAGTTTTATTTTAATGTCACAGGAGGAAAAGATAGACAAATCTGAGCAGACAATCTAATTTTTTTAACCAGGGAAGTATCTGAAGCAATGTTTAAGTGAATGGTCTAATGACTGATACAACATTAGGGAAGCTTAAGCAGGGAAAATAATAATTTGGAATTGACAATACAGCATACTTATTTTGTGTCCCTAACAAAAAGATGTCACTACCAGAAAGATGTGTTGAATATTGTGTAAACTCACTGTGTTTAGGACAAATTACTTCAACCTTTAAATTAACACCTTATTTTGTTTCTTGCCAGCTGAGTTATAACATATTCATTACAGTTAGCCGTCAGAATTTTGAAGATGACTGACATTACCCTCATTTGTGTTAATAAAAGAAATACGTGAGCTACTGGTTTCTGTCGTCTTTTGTTTCAAAGGAAAATGCTGTCATTAGCAGCTGGCAAAGAAGACAAAATCTGGCCCCAACTGTTTTGCCTCCTGTCAGTCCTCTGGTAGCCTATGGTTAGTGTTCATGGTGATCCACCTATACACTGTTCTTGTCTCCTGGGAAAACTCTGAATGGAGGTAAACAAGAAAAAGAAGGTATGATCCAAAGCTCATTTAGTTTTGACATGTCAAAAAAAATCCATTTTATTACAAAATAATCCTGTCTGTCAGTTAGAAGTAAAACAAAGAAACAGTCCAGTAGTGAGCAGCCTTGTGATGAATTTATTTTGGAGTTTTTCTTGTCTTGTAACCGGCTGTCCTAGCCTGCATGTAACTTTGGACAGCTGTACTTTATGTCTTTTACTGTCATAAAGACTTTATGTCTTTGACTGATATTTTCCTTTTGCATAGGTAATTAAGTAGACATGGAGTGAACAACCCACACATCCTTACTTCTGCATACCTGTGCTAACATCCTGGATAGCAATTATTATTTGTAAACTCTCTCGCACAGGTTATTCACAAGTGACTGAAGGAGAAGAAAATGTGTTCAGCCAAGTGAGGGAGTCACTGTTTCAAATGTAGAATAGCATCACTTGAGGTGACTGAAAGTATCACCATTTCACAATATTCTCAACTTTCTGTTAGGTGCTTTACAGCAGTTGAAAGAAATACATCTGAGGAAGCATGCCCAGGCTTGCACTTGTCTGTAAGTTTGTGACAGACTGGCTCCATAAAGTCAAACTGAAGTCAATTGGTAAACTGGTGTTGTGTCAGCAAACCCACCACTTGTTTCAATGTGGAACATTTTCTTTTGGACATCTGTTAAGCATTCATTATGTTAACTTGGACCAAAAAAATATTCCCTGTCATTTACCTCAATATGTCATTCTGAAATTCTGAAATTGATACAGAGAGATTAAGTTTTTCTTGAGTCCTCCAAATCTTTTTTGTAAGACTGTTACATATGTTTATAAGAACAAACATGAAAAATAATAAAGAAAAATAAAGAAATAATATTGCTGCAGGAATTATGATATAATCTCTAACCGCAAACTTTGTCCCTTTCAATATAGAGAGTGGAATATGGTCACAAGGCTCTTTTCAATGTGAATTAAAACTTTTTGCTGAAAATTTCAAGCCTGCTTTTGAAAGCAAAAGTGTTTGCTTTCTGTCACTAGTCACCATAGTACGCAGTCTTGAGGTACAGCAATAATGCTTTCACAACACTAAGAAGTAATGTAGCCTGTATCCCTGTTTGGATATTTGGAATGTAAGCCTAGAGAAACACACATGCACATGCAGGTGAAGGGAACTGGGAGCAAGGAAGGGGCACCAGACATCACATATTGAGTATTCATTTTGGATATTTTATGGTCTTCAGCCATAGATTTCCAGTTGTAATTTCCTATATTTTAAAGAAAAGCCAGCCAACATATTCTGTCACTGGGAATGAAATATCTACACCCATGGTATGAAGTTCTACAACCTTAAATAATTGCATCTTCTTAGAAAAGTCTAAGTCCTCATTTCTGTAGGCTGAAACTGGAAAGGGATGGATCAGGCATATTTGTTAGTTTTAGCTTTTACATATATTTGCTGAAAGGAAATAATGAAAGTCAATAAAAAACTTGGAAAGTTCATGCTCCATTTCAGGTTTCAGGGAGAAGGATGTCTAACAAAAAATTTCTCTAAGGTTGACAATTTTGTCTTAGTTGTTGCCTACACTTCCATCTCTGTTTCAGTCCTCAGCCTAACCTCTTCTTCAGCCACAGTTGCCTTCGGATTTTTCACTCAATTTCCTCCTCTTCCCACTTCATAGTTCTCACATTACAATTCTTTTCTTTCCCGCATAGGGTGCTTCAGTGTAGCCGGACTCTTCAGATTTGACCTGCAACAGGGGACTGCCAGAGGTTTTCAACAAGATTATTGCATATGGTACTATGGGTTTATGGTCTTTTCTTTTTATTCCTCTTCTCAATCACAAGAAAGTGGATACATCACCTGTCATACCATCAGAAACGGTAGAACTGTTTGTGGTGAAACAAATAATACTGACAAGTACTCTAAGATAAAGATAATTTCTACCAAAAATATCAGCTTTGCAAAGTTATAAGTAACCAAAAATGAAGTCTTGTAATGGAAAGCCTCAGGGAAGCTTAACTGTAGGTGGCACTACTGGCTATGTCTATGAAAAAAAAAAAATTGGAAAGCTTTCAAAGGGCCTCATTCTACAAACGCTTTTATGGACAGTTTTACTTCTGAAGGGCATTCTCAAGAATAAGGATATACAGCTATATATATTTGCAAGTTTGTGCCTTAAGTCTATATTCCATACTTAGCAAAAGGAGCTGAATTATCTTGTTGGTTACTATGTTTTACTTAAAAGGAAATAAAATACACTCAAAATGATAATGTATTAGTATCTATATGAAATGAGTTAGAATGCAATGGCTGATCAGAATTAGATGAACTACATTACATTTTTTGCTAAAAAAGTTTGATCCTTTCCTCTCAGTTTAAATTATCAGTTTCAGACAGAAATAAGCCTAAAAGTGTTCATAATTAATGGTCTTATACTCAAGGGTTTTTTTCCTTTTATTTATAACAGTTCCAGACAGAGTGACAAAGTGAGAAAACATGACAGAGTGCCAAAGATAAAGTGGACCCCCTCAGCTCCTCTCTGTTTCAGAACCTTAATTCTGTTGTGTGTGTGTGGGGGGGGTTCATCTAAACTATGTCTTATCTAATGCAATAAGTCACAGGAATTACTTTATTAAATTTGTGTTGGACTGTATATTGTCATCAAATATCAATATTACTATTTTGTAGTGCTAAAATACCTGTTAGATAATTCTGCTCTCAGCTGTGCTGGCATCTGCTTCTGCTTTGTGTAGCTAGGTAGTGACATAAAAAGAAACATCTGTTGTGTAAAAAGTAACTTGTTGGCTGATTTTTAGCAAAGAGGTGACCAGAATGTTAGCTTTTTCAAGCTTTGTTAGATGGAAATCAGAATCAGGCCAACCCAGACCATACAACACTAAGATATGTTCCAGATCAGTAAAACCATTTTCATTCAATTTAGTCCCATGTTAGAAATAATCATCACATTTTACATTATGCATTTCTAATTTCAATGCTCATGCCATATAATTATTCTGTATAATCAAACCTAACTGGTGGTTTGCTAGATTGAGCTATTGAATGAGTATTCCAGCAGTGAAACTAGTATTTAACTATTTATTTGAGAAATGTGCAGACCCATAATTGTAGAAATTTGATAAATCTGTAATTACAGTGTGTACATGTCTTTACCATTTACGAACAATGACAGCTAAAGAAATAACCCACATCAAGCAAAAGGGAACCCTGAAAGTGACTGGCATGCTCTGACAAGTTACTGTTCGCCATTTTGACCAGAATGACAAGTCTGTTCTACTTCCAGTCTGATTATAAATAAGACAGTAAGTCCAGAGGCAGTTTCCATCCTCACAGAACCTGCCCTTTCCAGGAAGCAATGTTCTGTCTCATTTGGTTGGTTATTTTTTTTAATTCTTTTTTTTTTATTATACCAAATCGCGCAATACCCAGAAAGTCTCTGCATTAGTAATTTGAGCTCCTGGGTGGTGGTGGTGTGATTTTGATGTGATTTCACATCATCACTGGTTTGTTTTTAACTACCATGACAGAAAAATGTTTTAATTCCACCTATAACACTGTTTCAAAACTGTTATCAAATATCATGCTATTATGCTTAAAGAAACAGAACATCAGTTCTTAAGTACATATAGTAAAATATTTCTTAAATATGCAATTTTTAAAATACAGAAAATAATGTCATCATGTATATTACAGTATTTCTAAAAAACAGAATAATTAATTCCTGCGCTAAACAAAGTAATCATAATCTTTCAGTTCAAATGTCAGGATAATGAGAATCTATTTTTCTTCACATCTTCTTCACATTTTCTTCACATCTATTTTGTAAAATAATAACAATAAAACCATAAAATGTATCTTGTCTTATTTTCTAAATCGCTTCAGTATTCTTAGACTATACACAGATGTCTTCTGGATTTGGAGATATTGCAAGGAGATGCAAAAAAAAGCTGAGAGATGAGTTAGAGAGGGAAAGTTGTGACAAATTCAGTGGACATAATTATTTGCTAAGGGGACATCTGTTGACATCTTTAGAATCCTTGTGTGAAGAAAGAAGCAAGAAAAACAATTGGATACAGACTGCTAAAACCCAAAACAAAACCTGTTTTCTGTTATGTTAATGTTTTGTAGATTAGCCTGGAACTTGACACATTCTTTTTCTACAACAGACATTTTCTAGAGAAAAATATTTTTTATGATTACAATTTTCCAGTTAGAAATTCACATGGTAACAATGTTGCTAATTAACAGTCAGACATGTCTTCTTTTTTTAATCTATAAATGTAGTTCTAATCTTTTTTTTTTAGGTGAGCTTCATTTAACAAAATTGATGGTATTCTTTCTTTCAACAGGAGGAAAAAAAATAATGTTGCATTAATCATTACAGTAGCTCAGTATTTTTCTTTGATCAGAGATCTAGATTCCTCTAGATTGCTTCCTATAAATAGTTCCATAAATATCGCTACACAACTTCTATTGGAAACCCTAAAAGCACCTTGACTGTACATAGACAAGGTGGCTTGTCCAGGCCTACTTTCTTTCAATATCTTGAATACAGGGACATTGCAGAGTGACTTCTATCCTATAGATAACCTGTTCCCTGTTAAGATATAATGGGGTGCTTACGCTTAGTTTCCCAGAGTGGCAGGAATATAAAGAGGTGTGGGAGAATGGGTCTGAGGGGCAAAATGACCATATAGGGAAAGTTTGTAGAAAAATTATTCTAGGAGTATTATAAGGAGAGATTTGTCTTTGTGGTAGGCAAAGTATAATAAAAATCTAGTTGAACAAACATATACCTCTCTGAAAACTGTCAATGAGCCTAGAATTTGTTTGAATATTCATTCATTTTTTTACATCTAAGGATTATTTTTCCACAGACTCCTTCACTCAATCCTTTGTCCTAGCAAACAGCAGTCACTGGATTCCCGCCGAACTGAGTGTCCCATGGTAATCTTCCTGCATTTCATATACCATGACCAGAGCTCCTCTGAGATGTGCTGATCTTCCCTGGTGTCAGGAAGAGCTTGAGGTGCATCCATGCGGGTATTTTTCTTATGAAAGACAATAGTCACTGGCTCACGCTTCTACTAAACCTTAGACTACTTTCTCTGGCTTTGCAATAAGGAACTCCTCATGTTTTCCTGAATGTGTATTGCTGTTTTAAAATGATTTCATTTCTTCCTGAAACAAATGGTACAAGCGGAGAAAATGCAGTATCTGCTTTGTTTTTTCTTTGATTCAGGAGAACCAAGCCTGCCAGACAATCTCTGCTGTCTTTTGGGTGCATATGAGTGTGTATATATCTCTATATCTATTTGCTTTTTCTAGAAATGATGTCACAGAGCAATAATGGTTTTATTATCCTAGGACATGCATAAGAAAGAACTGAAGCTGCCCTAGATAGGCAACACAGTAATTCAGCATTCTCTTTTATTCAGTAATGATTTCATGTATTTTCTGAGTTTATATAAACCTGATTGATGACCCAAACGCAGCCCACATAATAACTTAGGCATCTTATTGACTGTTTTTGAGGAACACGATTATGAGCTAGGTGACTGGTGTTTATAAGCTAGAAGTAACCAACTTTGGTTTTTTACTGTGATATAGGCATTAGTGCTGTAGGTTAGATGTGCCCTAGTTCTTTCCAAATACCTTTTTAGTAGCAGGCTCTAATACCTGTAGAGTTTTGGACAACAAATTGTTTAGTTCATACTTTGCAACTCTAAAAGTTCATACCTTTACAGTAAAAAGAAAAAAAATGAAACCTGAAGTTGAGAAAATTCCCTGTTGTTGTGGTTTAACCCCAGTTGGCAACTAAGCTGGCAACTAAGCACCACACAGCCGCTCGCTCACCCTCCCCCCCACCCCCCGTGGGATGGGGGAGAGAATCGGAGAAAAAAAAAGTAAAACCTGTGGGTTGAGATAAAGACAGTTTAATAGGACAGCAGAGGGAGAGAAAATAATAATAATAATAATAATGATAACAGGATATACAAAACAAGTGATGCACAATGTAATTGCTCACCACCCGCCGACCGATGCCCAGCCAGTCCCCGAGCAGTGACCGCTGCCCCCCAGCCAACTCCCCCCCAGTTTATATACTGAGCATGACGTCATATGGTATGGAATAGCCCTTTGGTCAGTTTGGATCAACTATTTTGGCTGTGCCCCCTCCCAGTTCCTTGTGCACCTGGCAGAGCATGGGAAGCTGAAAAAGAAAGTCTTTGACTAGAGTAAGCACTACTTAGCAACAACTAAAACATCAGTGTGTTATCAGCATTCTTCTCCTGCTAAATCCAAACCACAGCACTATGCCAGCTACTAGGAAGAAAATTAACTCTCTCCCAGCCAAAACCAGGACACCTGTATTAATACTTAGAGCTGAGAAAAAAGCCAAGTTCTCTGAAATGAACTGATGGAAAGACAAGTACTAAGGTGTTGTTACATTCATCAAAATAGGATTATGAATTCTGATAACATTTTAGCAAGAGATATTTTACCTCAGCAAACAAGAATGGTAAAGTGTAAGATGTTTGTACTATCTGGCAAACTGCTACAGTTGGGACCATCATGTTGAATTGATTTATTCAGATGCCACAGTATGGGAACAGAAACAAAATGGGGCAAGTACAACCATGAAGCACAGGTAAAGATTAAAATATACGTATCTGACTGTTTGCTAAGATTTAAATTTCAAGCGCATTCCAGAGATTAACACCTTACATTTTCACTGATTTTTAACACTGTTAATAAAGAATGTGTGAACTCTACTGTTTAAAATCTATACATCTGAAGTTCATAATCAACATCTTGGATACTTCCTGTCTTTATGATCTGAATTGATAGCTGTGATTCAGTATTAAACCTTCAACTGAATCTCAGAAAGGAACAACAGATAACTTCATATTGTTAAACAGAAAAAGGTTTGTATTTAAGTTAGTTACTTAGAATTGGTACATGCAACAGATAAACTTTGACCACATACCAGGCAGGTCCACAGTCCCAGATAGGATCACATCAGGAAGTTAGTGATTAATGATCTTGGGTAATTTAGAGGCAAGTTCATTACAAACTCAATAAATCTTAAAGCCAGGGGCACCTTATCTAACACTGATAAAATGAAGAAGGAAAATTGGTGGGCCATTGGCAGGAAGCTTGGAGAACACACCACGAATGAGTAAAACTCAGGAAAACTGTTTGGCAATATTTAGATTACAGTTCTGAAATAACTGAAAATACCTTTGGAGAGCAGGAAATGCGTATAGTCTGAGAGTGCAACAACAGAGAATAATTTTACACATATTGAAGTATTAGTGTTGATATTCAAAGTCTTTCTTAGAAATTTTATTAATTTGTCACATGTGTAAGACAACTGGATACACAACAGAAGGCCGAACCCAACATAAAGCCTAAACCAGTAGCCAGTGCAAATCCCTTTGCATTTAAGCAGCATTTATTCCCTACAGTACTATGAAAGATCTTCCTATAAGTCACTTCTCAAAATTCACAGGATGAATTGAGGTCAAATCTAGAGTTGGAACCCTAAATATCTCAGCTGTAGAACCTGTGCTCTGGCCACTAAGATATTCACTTTTCTGAGAGCTCACAGCATAAGCCTTTCTAAAGAAAATATACCATAATTGAGGAAATCAAACTGACTAAATCACTTCTGACCACAGTCAGGTTTGGTTTTTAAAAACTATTGCAGCATTTAAAAATCATTCTCTACTTTTGGGTTTTTTTTACTGTAATAGTGATAATGTTTGAAATTTGACATTGAGAGGTAGAGAAATTTTTTCTGCTACGTAGTGGAATTATTTTTTATATACCCACAGACCTATAAAATGAGGAAACTCATCATGTTTCACTACATCATGCTGATAAAACAACATCTTCGACTTGCGTCATCTGCACTTTAGCTTGAAAGTGCTCTCTAAGCCAACAGTACCTGTTTGGTTAAAGTAGATACCTAGCTAAACTAAATTTTAACAAGCACTCTGACTGTTAAATTTTATCTGCATCATGTATGGTATGTTAGCTAAGTAAGAGTTTCATATGCAATACAATCAAATATTCCACGTTACCCACAAATGCTACTATAATGGATAAGATGTTATCCAAGTATCTCTACTGGATCAAGGTGTTCTGGCAATTCTGGATGGCAAGTGAGAGAATGCAACTGAAAAATGATTGACAAATGACCTATCAGCCACCTTCGTGTAAAGTGAAGCACAAGTTACGACGGGGTAGACACAGAAAGAATCTTTTTTACCTTCTTACCCTTTCATGTGTTTTTGTATAAAAGCTTCTGTCTTGTTTCAAGTTAACTCTATTAATACATCTATTGATAATCTGAGTAGTACAGCTTTTCTTATACAGATTCAACCTGTATAGGGTCTTATGAGGCAGATTTGAAGTTAATGAAGATTTTAGAGCAAGAATAGCCTTCCACTGTGCACTGGAGTGGAATCGAATAGTACCAGGACTGAAACTGAAAGCACCTGCAGACCCACTGTATTACATCTGTACTCCAGCATGCATCATTCAGCTCCACAAACTGCTGCTCTGCTCATGTTTGGGTCTCTGTACCTGACGGAAACCTTCCTACATCTAAGAGCAGGATGCAAGCATTGTTCCAGTCTTAGAAGAGAAATTTTTACAGCTGCGGGTACCCTTCTGTCCTCAGCGTACTGCCTAATGCTAAATGCTAATCTTTCTCTGCCACCACAAATGGGTATGATGAAGGAACACTTGTTTCTGCATTAGGCAACTCCTGGCTAATGGAGCAGCTCATTTTATAAATAATTGTGTTTTATAAATAATTTATGAAACTCTTTAAAGCCTGTTTGTGGGAGATACCTTTTCTCAGTCTGCACACTAAAACTCATTCATCATAACAGAGATGGAGGCATGCTGTCCTGCCTTAAGACAGGAAAGCTTTTTCCTTTTTTCTTAAAATCTAATCAGTGCTACTGTTATATGAGAATGCCCTACAGCTGACCACAGGCCCCTCACAGCTGCTGAAGTAGCAAACCAGTTGTAACATGAAGCTTTGCTATCTGTGTCAGCAGAACAGAAAAAGACTGATGCCCCATGTTTGCTAGCTCAGCCCCAGAGACTAGAAAGAAAGGAAGAAAGTTTCTAGACTAGTATTTTTAAAGAATCAAAGGGAGATACCAATCCTGTGGGCACTTTCACAGAATCACAGAATCTTTTGGTTGGAAAAGACCTTTAAGATCATCGAGTCCAACCGTACCTGTCCACTACTAAACCATGTCCCTCAGCACCTCGTCTACCCGTCTTTTAAATACCTCCAGGGATGGGGACTTGACCTCTTTCCTGGGCAGCCTGTTCCACTTCGCCATGGCGGTGGCAGCGTGTGGCGGGGAGGTGGTGGCAGCGTTGCGGGCCCTTTGCGCTTTCTCCCCCTGCGACCGTCGTTTCTTCGCCATCTCCGGTTTGGATGGGTGTTTGCGGGTGTGGGAGACGGCGAACAGCTGCTTGCAGCAGGAGTATTTGCCCTCTGCCCACCTCAGCGCTGCCTGTACTTGCCTGGCCTGGGCCCCGCCGGGGGACCGCCCGCCCCCCAGCAAGGATGGCCCCCAGAGGAAAAAACAGAAGTCTGAAGTTGCAGAAGTGGACAAGCAGTTAGATATCCTGGCTGTTGGTACAGCAGTTGGTAGTATTTNGTAAGTTAGTATTCATCTTGAGGGTGTCTTTGGGAAAGGTCTGGGATGACTGTAAGGCAAAATTCTGTCTTGTCATGCTGCTGCCTTTAAGCTCTTATATCTGTTCACAAACCAGGTTCCAGCTGGTTCTTTGACTTGGGTTACCGGACACATTTTTGGAGAACTAACTTGCTGGGGGCTGTGCTGCACCTCGGTATTAAGTGTTGCTTTAGCCAAGATTTTGTGTGTCTNAGAATGCTGTAATGACTTTCACAGTAACAGATGAACCAACTTTTATTGACCTGACTGTATCAGAAGTTAAAGAAGAGCCTGTGAAGTTAGCAGTTATGTGCAGAGATGGGCAGTTGCATTTATTTGAACATATCTTAAATGGTTACTGCAAAAAACGCTTAACATCAAACTGTACTATTCAGATAGCAACACCTGGAAATGATGGGGACTCCACACCAAAACCAGTCCCTATTCTAGCAGCTGCGTTTTGCACAGACAAACAGTCTCTGATGCTTGTGTATGGGAACACCTTACAGCCCATCATAGAGAAAGTGTCTTTGAACACCACTGAATCCCAGTTTGAAAACAAGCTCCTAATTCCCTTTGTGTGTTTTGAAAAATTTACTGTCATTGAACAGTATTTTTTAGTCAGCTACCTGAGGACGTGCTCAGATACACAAAGTTTTGTAAAATGATGTTGGTTTTTTGCCTGCCAATGCAGCAGAAGTTCAATATGCAAATTCTCAGTGAAAACTCGACATAGTAGACATACAAAACTATACAGAACTGTGCTTCTTGTACTGTTCAAAGCAACAAGCTCCGTAGGTAATTAATCATGAAAGGATTTTTAGCTGTAGACGGGCCACCAATGTCAAAAGGAAGATTTGCCTGTCCTTTTGTACCTTTTTTCTTCTCATATGTTTCCCGTTCCTTTTTCTAAATTTTATTTTTTTTAAACCTTAAACAGAAAAATAAAGTTTAGAGTTAAGGACAAAACCAGAGTTAGAACAAAGATGGAAATGTGCATTCTATTTTTATGTAAATATTGGCTCAGAACTAAAGTGTGTATAATTTGTGTATTAATACAAAAATTACTATAGTGTGTAAAGTTCATATATGAATAAAACCAGTAAATAATGCAAGAGTGTGCATATCATAAAAGACCAAATTCTCCTATGCATGCCACCTGTAAAAAGGATACTGTCTTTAATAATAGAGTTTTTGTAATACTGATAGACAAATGAAATCTGGTTGTAGCAGGTATTGCTGTAGCAGATATTGCTCAATGACTTGGAATTGCTTGGGAATAATGAATAGTAAAATATGAACTATGGATGTGCTGTGATTTTGATAGCTGTTGATAATTCTTTAAATCCTGAGATGTGGCTGCATCCTAGCTCCTCCTGCAACAAGAGTTTAGCACATGTCGTTCTTTATCTGCTTATCTTGGTTTCTATGAAAGAAACCCAAAAATAGAGGGGAGTCATGGTGCAGACCTCAACCATGGGTCAGTGAACACGACCACTGCAGGACCATCACAGGAACTATCCCCTGTTGAGAAGTCCTCTGACTGCAGTGGAAAGGCCTCTTCCAGTGAGCACCTAAAAAGTCATTACACTTGTCCTGAATATTATCTATACTAAACTATATGTTTTTTTGTTATTTTTAAAACAAACATGAGAGTTCAAGGACCAGCGTACATTATTGATGTTACCTATTAGCCTACAAAATGATCCATCAAGCACTAAAGGAAGAGGAAAATAGAATAAAAGGAGTACTTTTTTATCATCAACAACACTTTTGACCCCCTTCTCTTTCTTGTAATCCAAGTCCTGCTGCTCTTAGCCTGCAGTAAACTGTTTCCTTGTTTTTCCTTGTTCTTCTGATGATTGTGTGTCCCTATCTGAATAGCATTAATGACTATCTGCTGACTTCTCTTCCTCAAGTGTTCTTTCAGCTGTTGTCTCATTCTGTTTACCATATTCAAAATGCTGCATTGAAATAATAGTATTCACTGCAGATGCAAATAAGTCCACTAAAAAAATGAAATGTTTTTGCTACCCTTAGATAACATTCCCTACTTTAATGTTGCAGGAATCTTAAAACAATGTGCACTGATACCACCTTGGAATGACAGGCAACTAGTTCAACTAAAAATTAAGTCACATCTTAAAAGGTCATCTTGTACTTTTTTGATTTTTTTTTTAAATTTTTATTCTTTAGGAAACAATTGTCCACCTTTTACTTGCCAGGAAGAAAAATTAACAAGTATTGTAATAAGTATTGTATTTTTTAAACAAAATAACCAGAATATTTAGTGTGGTGAACATTCAAAGCAGTCAGCCTGTGACTAAAGAACCCTAACAAAAGTATACAACAATACATACAGTATTGCCATTTATGAATAACTTTGACAATGCTGACAGACAAAAACTTAGGTGACAAATAGGTAATTCAAATGGCTTATATTGGCACTCCCTTATTTATCCAAAGATAACTAAATACAGCTTTTTAATGAAGACTTCAAAGTTGCCATTTCTGACTATGCAATGGAAAAGGATTACTTATAATCAAAAAGTCATTTTATAAAGTTATATTTTTCACCTCAGAATTAAATTTATGTGTTTTCCTTTGACCTTATAAGAGCAAAAGTTATGATAAAGGTTTTATCAGATTAAAGAAAGAGGAAATTTGGCTATTGAATCTCAGAAAGTTCTACTAAGTTTAAGGTAATTATACCAATTTTATGAAAGTGAATAATCACATTTTTAGATAGATTATTTCTGGAAGTTTAGAATAGTTTTGCTTTTGTTCTTCTGTTTGTCCACAAAATTAAAAGGAAATGTAATGATATAGCTATGTTACTTTTACAGTAACAGAAAATTGAAGGATCTGCATTCCAAGAATTCCTGTTAAAAGGATACAGTTCACAGTATAAAAAGAAACATTTTTTTACTGAATTCATACATTCATCAGTTCTTTAGTTGCATTCATCAATAGCATATTTGGGGAAATGAGGTGTGAAATTGTTCTCCTCTGTTGTTTTACAATTTCCCTAAAAGCGTGATAAAAAAGTTTTAAGGAAAGAGCATACTATTTGTTTGGATTTTGTAAGAATGTATATGTTAACTATAAAATGATCTTTGAAAAGAATGTCTGGAAGCATTGCACTTACGCATTCAATCTGCTGGAACTTCAACATAAACCTTCCACTACTTCGTATAGATTTCTGTATTGTAGCTTCACTTTCTTGATCTGTATTGAAGTACTTATCCAACAGTACTTTATCTGTGCTGAATATAACCCTAAGGAATAATAACTAATTTTTAGACAGAACAAATGTTTTTATTAGGACGAATCTGTTTTTTACATCAGAGTGCTTGTATGCTATGTGTAGTTTGGAAAGTGATGTAGCTAATCCCCATTACTTGTGTATTTTAAAAAATAACTCTTTCAGAATATTAAAACTGAGATAAGTGTATATTTTCTGAGGATCAAGTAATGTAAACCCACTCTCTGAGGATCAAGTAAACCCACTTCAGCTTGGATGAAATTATTTCCCTGCTGAGGAAATAGGTCTTCCTTTTTCTTTTTTGTTCCTACAAAGACTGATGTGTTGTATAATATTTGAGCCCAAATAGTTTGCTGAAGTATTTGAACAAAACATTCATTTACTTTTTGCAGAACTGTGTCTACTCAAATCAATGTAAAATATAGCTAGTTTCTGGATGTCATTTATATCTAACCCACACAGATATTGAATTAATCCGTATGTTTCTTAGTGGAACAGTGAACTCTTAACACTAGCTTAATATGAGTTTCCTAAAGTAATCTAGAAGCAGTTTACAGACAAAAATTATTCTACTTAAAGGGAATGTGTTTGAGGTCACATCGGTCGCAGGTGTCGGAATAACACAAGAGCTATGTGAAGTTGCAATAAAATTAACTTTCTGGCTATGAGCCAAAGGCAAGAGTGTACCCTGGTGCAAAAAAGCCACTTTGGTACTATTTTACTTTCTTCACCTGTACCCACCCTCCTTGATGACAGCAGAATCACAATGTCACTGATTCCGTATGTTCAACTACAAGGTCAGAACTACATGTTGTGCAAATGAGTTACAGTGTAACAGGAGACTATAAGAAGTGTGCTAAAACCGGTAAGCAGTTGCTAGTGTCTGTAGGAGAGGAAGATGCTTAGTATCTCACCTGCAAAGTCCAATCTTAGAGGACTAGGCTGCAAGTGAAACTTGTAGTGCTTCATTAATTGAATAAATTGTGATTCTTTTACTTCAGAAGTGTTGAAAAACACAAATAAAGAATTTCTCCCAGCTGTTGCTATCAGATATCCACAACACCACTTAGCCAGTGTTGGCTGAATCTTAAGAATTGCAGTACGTCATACCAAAAGAAGTTTGAATTGTGTAGAACCATGTATTTAATTGGTAAAAAAAATTCAAATTTTTATTCTGTTTTAAGTAGTTTCACTTTTGCATCTTTGTTTCTCTTTGGACTTGCTTTCAGTATCTACCCCATCAATGAGCATATTTTGGCTTGTGTATGGAATATAGGGCATGGTATCCAGTTCCACTAAAGCATAGGTGCAATTTTCTGAAGTTCTGCATTGTCTTGCACATGAAAAAAAGAAATAAAAAACGTAAGGGCAATTTAATTTCTAGATGACTACTTATAGAAATGGGAATTTAAATTTCTGCATTAAAATATATGTGTAACTCTTGTCCCCTACATGCATATAACTCTTGTCCCCTACACTCAGCAAAAATTAATTCAGTCTGGAACACATACAGAAAAAAACTGACTGAAGTGCGAGGAGGGATTGAGAAAATTTCTAATATTTAACTTAGTGATATGAAAACTGAGGTGACAACTAGAATAATTGCTGTCAGTAAACTCAGCGAGGAAGAAAGCACTAGGGAGGGACCTACGAAATATTGTTGGCATGAGAACTAATGAGTATAGATGGCGATAAGGAAATTAAGGATACAAATAGAAAGCTTAGATGTTTTTAGGGAGTGAATACAATGTTGGTATTTGTACATGGTGCTTGGTGCACTTATTGAATGAATACTTTCCTAGAATATTAGGCAACTACATTCAGTCATCCAGGTGACCGGTTTAGTTCTATGATTCTACTTCCTATTCAAAATAATTTACGCACTGA
>VYZW01012488.1:1983-14169 GCA_013401315.1 Balaeniceps rex
CAAAATGTACCAAATTCTCTTCTTGGTTTGGCCAAGCTATACCCAGTCTCTCTTTGCTGAATTTGATGCTAGGTTATAGTGGACATCAGTAAGCTTGGTCAGCTAACTGAATTAGTAAAAAATGAAATTCCATGAAACAGGGAGAATACCACAGATTTTTTAGATTAAACTGTGTATAGTTATTTTATGACTAAGTCCACAAATAGTTATTTTCTCAGCTTCTTATTTTAATTACATGTTTATGATTTTCTAGATAGGTTTTAGAATCTGTTTCTGGCATGCTGTATTTTTAGAGCTTCATTTACATTGTTCTGCTATATTACAGAACTGTACATATTATTTGAAAGGCAAAAAAGACACTTAATTTATGGAGAGGCTCAATTTTAATTGCATTTTTTCTTTTCCCTTTTTCTTAATTAGAATGCTTGTTAATTGACAGTTTGCAAAAGCAGAACCAAGACATTCTCACAGTATTCAATAACTGCTAACAAACATTTCACTGCATTTATACTCTGGATTTATGAAAACAGCAAAAGAGTAATAACAAATATACTTCAGTTTATAGTAAATGGATGTTTTCAGTACGACATAATTAAAGTTACTATGCAAAATATGATAAATAAAAAATTACTCCAAAGCATGTAGCACCCAGCATAACACATACTGGCACCTTAAGCACACTGGAAACAGTATTTGTAATGGCAGCGTAGCAGGTACCTTTGTCCCAGTTGCTCTGCATAGTACCTATATTTCCCATGGAAATTTGGATTTTGGATACTCACACTTATTTTGCTTCATAGGTAGTCTTCGTTTGTTTCACAGTCATCATGGAATTAGGTAACAGTAGTGGGTAATTTTTTTTTTAATGCTCAAACTAGATAATTTTCTCATGAGAAACGTGAATTTGGGCTATTTTTTCTGAAGAGTTCCAAGAATGTTTTCAGATCAATTTTTCATGAGATCTATCCACCATGTGGTAGATTTTGCTCTAACATGATTAATATAAAGTTCTGTGCTAAGCACTTGTTAAGTATGAGATGCTTTCCATAGTCAACATTACTGTTTCTCTGCTGGCTCATTTGGAACCTGACCCAGAGCCGGGTCATTTCAACTTCCTGTGAAAGCTAAAGGACATACCACAACATCCTTGTGTATATATATAGAGAGATATATATATATGTATCTAGGCACAGATACACACAGATGTGAGATCTTAACACTGGTATTCACTGTAAAGACAGAGCATCAAACCGGGACTCTTGATTCTATACGATGACTTGCCTGTTAGATGGCAAGGAAAGGGCAGTTATCTGTGCCTTGTTTTCAACATGTAAACAAGATTCATGATAATTTCTACTGGTAGTTCGACCTTTTCTATGGTTTGAATTCAATTCCAGCCTTCGTGGTTTGGGCTAGTCTCTGCTTTATGAAGATTTCATATATGGATGTAAGATCTGATACCCCCCAATTCTGTGCAAGGTGGGGCCATCTCTGCAGTGATGATCAGGCACATGGTGCTTGATAGGAGGCAGGTGGGCTGCAGAGCCACCAGCCCCTCATGTCTCCCAGCTGGCTTTTAAAACAAGGCACTATTTTGACAGGTAAGCCTGACCTCATTCACTATTTGCAAAAACCAGTGTTAACCGCATGATATTGAGAACAGTACTCTGCAATGACAGTTTATGACAAGGTCTGTCAAAAGGAAATAACCAAGAGACTGAAAGCCATTAGGGAAACAGCCTAATAAAAATCAGTGGAAGACTATACTAAAGGAGCACTATTGTTTTGTTTAGAGCCCCATACAACAAAGGCAGGAACAAAAAACAACAGGGGACATTTCTATATAAACATCTCATTTAAGAGTATAGTAAGTTCCCAAATTTCTCTCTCTGATAAACTACCACTGCTTAATTTTGACCCATGTGCATACTGTAAATAGCTATTGACATTGCTCATGTACTATGCCGTCAGCAAGACTTTGGATCCATAGGGATCATACTTATAACCTTTCATTTAAATTGAAGGTGTCATCAATCCCAGCCTTTCATGGCCCATCAAAGTTTTGACCTGACCTTGAACATAAAGGAGAATAAACCTTTGAAGAGTAAGTCAAACCTGGAAATGCACAGAGCAGTAAGTTAGTTACCCAAAAGAGCAGGTATGTGCTTGGGAAAGGCCTAACTAGTTCTGATAAAATTCACACTAGGTTATCAAAGTCATCCTAATCCTAGGAGGTCATGAGCCTTCTGCCCCATCATTATATTATGATGATCGTTCACTTGAACTGCAACCTGGCTCAAACAACTGATGTCATGCAAACCGTTAGGTATAGAGGGAAAATCTACTCTAGTGGGAAGCTATGCTTCATAGCAATATAAAACACAGATGTGTTGCATTGCTTTGACCCAGATGGGCTTGCTTACAAGCAAATAGTAAATCCTTGACTTTCAATTAATTACCTTTTCAATCTCTGACTAAAGAATCCTTCCCTCCGCCGCCCCACTACACGGCTTATGGGAAGTTTCACATTTTCAAACATTTCGGTTCTTTACTTGTTAGTGATGCTACTGCAGTATTCATGACTGCTAAAAGTGAAAGCATATTTTTTCTACCTGAAGATAATGGCACCAGGCCTGCAGAGATAGCAATCAAACATATCAGGCATGTGATCAAGGCCACTTTACAACACCCATCCTCTCACAAATTTCACATTTCCACTCACCCTCTCAATCAATCTGTTGTTATTCTGTTTGCCTTATGTTCTAACTCAACATGTCATCACTGTTCAAAATACATCACTTCTACCCTGGCACACTACTTTTGCCTGTCAGCTGTCATAGAGAACTTGTGACCAATCAGTATTTTGCTTTTTCTGTTAGGGACCACTAAAAACATCCTTCAATCACTTCCGAAGAGAGAAACTTTGTCTCTTGCCAAACTAAGTCACCACATTACAGTTACCTGGGTGTTCACATGCCATCTATGAGCCTAAATCGGAATTACAGAATATGGTTTGCCAGTGCTAACTGGTGAAAATCAGAAAAGTTGTGTAAGCTGGTGACAGAAATTTCATGTGAACTAAACACTAACCACATTGATGCACCTGAGTAAAAGACAGAATTTGATAAAAACTGTGCTGGTAACATCCACTGCACTAGTAGCCACCTATTCTGAAACATAAGAACAACAGTTGATGCAAGCAATCAGTAGAATATGCTGGATATGAAATATGTAGAATACATGTCATATATGAACAGAGGCATTACTATGAGTCTTTGTGTTTTGGCTATAAAATCATGCAGGATAAAGGGACCCTCCAGAAGCTGTCTAAGTTTAAACTCTTGGTCAAAGCATGTCCAGTCAGAGGAGATTGCTCAGGGCCTTGTTTATAACACTATTACCAACCAGCAGTCTTCCAGTCTTGCCAAGGTACTCTCTTCTGCCTCAATAAAGAGAATCTAAGCAATGATTCTGTTGTAACCTAGAGTCCTCTTATGAAGGCTTCAAAGCACACACAGATGATGCACTGCAAAACTTCACTGTCATCACAAACCTCCTTGATACTAGGGATTTTTAGCACTGTCTCTCTTATGTCTGGATTTATCTCCTGTATATTATTAACATTTCATATGCTTACAGAAGGATTGCCAGTCTTACTGTCCTGTAGACCTTCTGCTTACTTGAAAGTATAGTCAGTCCTATTATCCAAGAGAATAAGGGACTGGGACACTGAGTAACGGCAGCTAAGTCATGTACTGCCAAGTTGGGCTTCAGCCAACTCAGAAGCCTCTACCCTACGCTCACTGCTCCGGGAAGGTTTATTTGCAGAGGCATGAAAGCATGACTTGGTGCACATCCAGGAAGGCTGGCACCAAATTGAGGCCAATGAGCCCTGTTGAACCTGGGCAAGCTCTGTGGAGAGGCTGACTCCCCACCTCCTCACCATGCTCCCCTCACTCCTGGTTCTGGGAATACAGTCCAGACCCATCTGAGAAGGCTCTGCACGATGCCAGGCTTGGTTGGGAGAACACGCAGCCTGCTTCTGGGCCTCAGTTGGATCTGAAAACCACTTAACCATATTTGTATTGCATTGCACCTGCCAGACCCAGACTGACCAGTGAGCCAATACAAAAATAACCTGCCTGGCTGTGTCTACGGCATTGCTCAAACAAGAGGGATCATGTGCCTGTGGAAAACAGTGCGCTATCTATAATGGTTCATTATATAGCGTGTTTATCTGTAAAGCAATACTGAGTTTGCAACTCTAAAAGAAACCAATCTACATATTCTTAGATTACATTACCTGATTACAAACATAATAGCAAGCTTTATTCATTTTTCTGAAGTGGGGGTGCCCCAGAACATAACATAGCTCTTTTCTAGTTTCATTAACGCTTGTGAAAAGCACGGAAAGATGCTCTGATCTGTCCAAATTAACATCAGCAATGTTTCCCTTTCGGTGTTAATCAAGCACTTCTAAACGATGGCTAATAGTTGACCTAAAAAAGGTAATTGATTTTTCTGACATTTATTTGCCTACATCCAATAACCTCACTCCTTGAAATCAGTTCATCAGTATGCTGAAAAACAAGCTCTGACTTCTGGTATTTGAAAGCTTGAATGGCTGCCGCTCAACCTTATAAAGCTGGGAAAAAGCTAGAAATATAAGTATTCTGCATGAAGGAGAGAGAGACAGGAGTGACTGCCCAGCACAGAAGCAGAGATACAGACAATTCAACTACCACATTATAATCGATGGCTACAGTTAGAAATGTGTCTTATGTAGTTGTTAGTTCAGTTACCCTCCACATCTTCATTAACATAGCAGTTTTTAATTTGCTGTAGCTGTAACTTATGAGGTGCTTTTACACATTAAAAAAGGGTTAACTTTTAAAGAATCAAACTCTTGACGTACTTGGACAATTCACTACACAGTGCAACTGTTATACAGTGGCAATGCCCTGCAACACTTGACTATCACTTTTTGGATAGTCTGCACTCATCTACCACATACTACACCTATATTCTAGCAGAGTTATTAACCAACCCAGTTCACTCTTCAGAAATGTCTTCTTTAGGGCATTGAAGTGTATCCCAAATAGAAATGAGATCAGATGATCTAAACAGTTAAAATAATGGCAAACAGACTGGCTTTGCCAGGGAGATATACAAAGCATCGGGAAACCACAGAATTGCAACCTTTTTATGTTATTGGCTGTTTCTTGTCTAACTTCCAAGTATTCTAAAAATGCCTGCACGTATCACGGAGAATCACTTTTAGAAGTAATTTTTGGTTTATGCAGGAAATTAGGCTAAGAGCATTGAAAGCCATGGACCAAATTCACCTTCAAAAACTTCCTCAGAATGACAGGTAGCAGTATGGACAGCATCCATTTGTTAGAAGGTCCGATTTGAGAGCTTCCCCTTAGCTCAAGTGGAACAGGAATTTATGCACAATTCAGATACCAAATTCCAGTGCCACTTATTTGCTTTTTGTGCATGCTGTTTAGTTTCATGTCCATCATTCTTTGGACACAGTTATAAGCCACATTATTTATAGAGCCAACCAGGGCAGCCTCAAAGCTTGATTTTTCCAGGTTGTTATTTCCATCTCTCCCAATGATTTCTAGTGAAAATCTGTTTGCATTTACAGACTATGTGAACTTCTCTCTCTCAATGTACATAGGCTTTCCAGCTATTTTTCACTGATGAATTACAAGGTTTTTCTACTTAGCAAGGAGCTAAGGTGTCTTCACCCATCAGCCATAAACAACATGGAACTATTTTGCTATGGATCTGGACTTTTGGGGATCCTCTTGCAGTAGGCTGGGAACTTGGTCAGTATTATACAGGCAGTTAAGTTACTTGTTAATACTTTTTTGTCATAGATTTTTTTGCATAAATGTAGACTCTAGAAAGCAACTAGTTAACTAACAGGCTAGAAGGGCATAGTATTCCAATTTGAAAGACTTCATTATGAGCTTGTAGTTTAGAAAATACTGGATAAAACTTGGCTACTTACTCAGTATTTAGTCTAAGCAACTTCATACCCAGGAGTAATTCCACTGAAACTGCATGCTCTTACAGACAGGAACGCTAGGATGCTCTGAATAACAGAGCATCTTACTACATAGGCTCTGATAAGTTAAAGTATCAACAATTTTAACAGAATCTTTTCGTTGCCTGAAATAAAACACATTCCTTTGTCAAAGGAGGATGAGAACAGTCAGTAACTTGCGGGATCATCCTCCTCTTGCTCCCTTTGGTCCTTTTTTTTTTAGATAAATTGGAAGCCTAAGAATGACAATTACTCAGCATTTGTAGAGTAAAAATACATGTGAATCTAGGTAATTGCAGGGGGTTTGTTATCCTTGAATGAAACCTTCGAATCAACAATTCTAAACACACTAGCATTTGCAAAGTTGTAGAGATTAATTCACATGGCTGTGAATTGATTTATTCCTTACTGATTTGGCTCTATTGATTATTCTGATTCCTTCTTAACTGGCTTAACTTTGGATGTCATTTTTAGGTTATGTGCTTACCATACTCTTCTCATCTGATTAAATTACAGCTATGAATCAATTCTCTCTGCCATGCAACTGAATTTTCAGATATGGTTTCACTTAACTTTATATGAGGTTATTTAGCTTTTCCCCCCACAGACTGTTTCAATGGATGTGTATTCATTCTACAGGGTTGCAAATAGGAACAGTATTTTAATTTTACTAATTTTAATAGCGAGGCTCATGGGTAAATCTCACTCAGCATCACATAGGGGATACATTTGCTAACATACAATATCTTTCCCATTTAGACAAGTTTCTCAGCTTTCTTTTTGGAATGAAATCCCCGCAAACGGGTTCCAGTTTCTCCTCCTTATGCCGTTTATGTAATTTCCTTCCTCCAGCAGTAGAGGGCAGAAGGACTTACCTACAGAGGTCTGCCTGCCAGGCCAGCTACCAGACCCGCACAGCTGCGGTGGGGCAAGAAGGGACTGCCAGGGAAGCTTTTCGAGGCTGGGAGGGGGCCTCAATCCCTAGGAAAAGCATGGATCCACTGACAGCGAACAGTTTCTCTGTTGTCTCTTCATGCCTGCCTACCCTAACAGCAAGTGTGCTCTGTTACAGGCTAATCACACACACAAAGTCATTAATGTCAGCACAAGACATCCTTGCATGAACATTGGCAGAGGTAGAAGATGCAAGTGAAGGGTCTAGCTATGAATCACGAGCGTCCATAGCACCCAGTCTCCTACAGGGACCCTCTGCAAGAGGCAAGGCATTCTTACACTGGGACCACTTCACTAGCAGTAAGATCACTGCGCAAATGAAATTCCACAAAATTGTATTTAGTCGAAGAAATAAACAGGCAATCTTGCTATCAGTGAGTTTGTAAACTGATAGATACTTGACTGGACGTGAATGGAAGAACAATGTAGTGGCTTCTGGTCATGTTCATATTTACCCTCAACTCTTCCTTTCCTATTCCATCTTCTTTTGTTTCATACCCCACAGGAAGAAGAAGAAACACATTTTTAGATGTAAACAATTAGGAAAAAAAACCCCAACCAAACAACCTAAAATATTTTTGCAACAGAGAGGAACAGTCTTTGTAAAACAGTCCCAAGATTGTTTTTACAACAGGGTCCATATTTTCAACAGAGGCTATAGGCTCTCGTGAACGGGCACATAATTTTGTAAGCTATACTGTAGCTGCAGATGCAGCTCCATTCAGGATAAATGCAAGTCTTGAGAAGCTCTAAATGTCTCAAAGATCAGCTCTCCTTTTTTCCAAAGTCCCAGTCACAGGTTTTAAACATTTATTTTATGACATATTTGAAATGTAAAATTTTTTCTGTAAAATGTTTTATTAGGTATTCAGTAAAGATGATGAAGGCTGTGCAAAGAAGTGCAGCATAGAGTGCTTTCATTTTATGTGAAACTTCCATAAACAGGAAACACTCATGTCTAAGTGATTAGTTACTATATAAGTGATCCTTTTTCTTTACTTGAGAAAGAGAAATTAAACAGGAACTAAAGGTCAGAAGTTATGCACCTGCATACATTGCTGGTCTTGACTGTGAATAATTCAGTGAATTCTTCTCACCACGTTCCCCATTTCTAGAGCTTCTTTGAGGGGACACTTCCTCTGATGACATCACAACATAATCCCAAAGGTATGAGCATTTTTTATACGATGCTCAATAAATAACATTGATCCTGTACGATTAAGCTCTACGCTTGTTTCAAAGAAGCTTTGAAACTTTACAGAAGAGGAAACAGAACAGAGTCCATCGTCTTCTATTAATAAAATCTTCTGTTTTTCTTCTCTTTTATAATGTAAGTCTTTCTACTTTGCTGTAACTCTAGGGTTTTATGTAGTTCCCTGCATAATCATTATGGAAATAAGTGCTTTACCATTTGTTTTAAGAGAGGTAGAGTACAAAGGCAGGTAGAGATATATTACAAGATTTCTTGCCTAGCACAATACCATGTAATATTAAAAAATCAAGAGTTTTAACATTTCTACTGAACTTCATAAAACCCCTCAGCTTTGTTTGTAGTGATTCCAGATTTTATCTTCTTCCCAAACATTGTCACTTACAGCTTCTGTTCCTATAAACTTCTCTGTGCTGACAACCTTTGTACTGATCTAGACTGGGCTGAATGCAGTAGAGGGTATACATATGTCGACAGAGAGGCTCGACAGAGTGTCTGTAGCTTCTAAGCTTAGAAGACATCATCTTCACATCAGCAAAACTACCTCAAATGCATTCACAGCCATCTTAGACATAATTACGACACAATGTCATAATTTACTTGGAGTTTCTTTATAGGTACACACAGCGCTATATTATTCCAATCAATGCAGGAAAATATTTCAATAAACTTGCAGTGCATACATTTTTATTGCTAACATTAAATCTAATTTACTATTTTCACAAGCTATCTGGTGCTAATTACAGACACTGGGAATTATGCTAAGCAGGAGTTACTACTTTTTAAGAATACAGATTGATAGTCAGAAACCAAAATTCTGCTGTGATAATACAGTGCTACCGTATTTATTTTTTGCTTTGGGAAAACTGTACAACTCCTAATGCCTCTGACTTCAGTACACTTCTTGTTATCACAAATTCATACCTATATAATTCTTAACAAAAACTGATTGCATTTCAAATGGTACGCCTCTTCCCCCCAAACATACCTTTTTCTGTTTCCTTTATGACCGTAGTCTGCACTGAAAGGTCTGAAATTGGTAGGTGTTGGGAGGACTAGTTAGGATCAATGGCAGCTTTAATGTTTTTTAACTGGTGGGAACCTTCGCCCAACACTGAGGACAACAGTGTAGGCACAACATATTTATGGTGCTTATTTACATCTCATTCTTGTTCATTCTTCCTGCCCCTGTTGTGCAGAGCCAGGCTTGGTGCTGGCAGGTCTGCTCGCTGCATATGTAGCATGGCAGGGAAATGAGACTGATTCTGCTGAGAGTTATAAAGTTCTGGTAGGGACAGTCCCCACTGTCATCAACACCAGAGCCAGCACCACCTAACCCTAACCCCAGGCTGCAACTTATGCCTTGGCATGCCCTGATATCCACAGCTAAGGACTGTGGACACAGGACCCCCTGTGCACAGGGGATAATTCTCATAGTTGGCCATCTTCTGCTTTTGGCAAGATTCCTGAGCCCTGTTCCCACCAGGTGTCTTGGATTTCTCAGAGCTCTAAACTTAATCTTCGCTTTAACCCCTAGGCAAGTCCTAGGGCAGGAGCTCAGCCACGTGCCCCAATTAACTAATGCCAAGGGGATGAATTCCACCAGCAGCCCTCAAATCGCTTCGCCCTCCCCCTTAAACCACACAGTGCACGACTAAGCTTCAGCTTTTTCTTTCTTGGAGCTGTAACAGATAGATGGTTTTGTGTGTAGGAGTCCTGGTCCAAACCAAGCAGAAATCCTTGTTGCATAGTTTCTCTTTCCCTACCTCAGTCAACCGAATTGCTGTTAATCATGTTAAGCAGTCTTACCCTAAGAGTCTGTTCACAAACGTTTAGAGTAATGTTAACTGCACGTGTTAAGCGCAAACCTGAGTGTTCAAACCATCCCGACAATCCTTGCTGTCAGGGCAGGTGACAGCAACAGGGCCAGATATAGTCAGAGTCCTCAAGGCAGAGGCCTGGGAATCAGGATTTCAGAATATAATGTGATGTGAACCTGCGATATGTTTTAGATGAACTGACAGGGCACAATAGCTGTTAGCTCACCTTGGCTGATGGTATGGTTGTTGTTGAGCTGTCACAGGAAAAGCTAGAGGAAGACTGACTGTGAAGCCAACAGAACACGGCTTAAAGAATATAACAGTTCCTGTAGTACAGCAGTGAGAAAGACAATGTCCTCTGCAACATGGTTTGTTAACTCAGAGCAAATGGTGTCCTGAGGATGATGCCATTCAGTCAACATATGCTACTATTTGAGGTGCTGAGCTCTAAAATCTAGAGAAAAAATTATATCTGTCGTAAACTTCCTATTTCCACTAGATTATGTCTCTACGCTACAGGAAAAATAAACAGAGCTGGAAAAAAAGGTGTCATATTACTACGTATCTATGATTTGCAACAACCTCTTAATGAGTTGACTGTGTTTTCTCTTGTACCTGCCAGCCTTACGCTGTGCTACAGAGCATGTGAATGTGTTTTTACCATCAGCTAGATAATCTTCAAGAGCTGCTTTTGCTTGGTTTGTCAAAGGTAATGCTTTGTACACCTCTGCTGGGAATGCTGAGCTGGCTGCTGAATACAGAGCTAAGAGGTCTAGATATTGGCTTCCTTCCTTTTAATTATCGTCTCACATGTAAAGGAGACTTTTATCTTTCAGAGCACAAGGGTCATATAAATAGTCTTTAGTACAGAAAAGAGCTAGACAGTTTCATGGTTGTAATTTAGAATCTAGTTCCATTTCAGTTATTTAGTCTTGAAGCCAAATGAAGCAGAGAAATGTGATTTTTTATGATATTATCTCTTCCAAAAATATTGTTTTGATCTTATTCAAATCCTCCATCTTCATAAGCCAGAAACATTTTGTTGAGGCTAGCTTTTTTATAAAAGTGAAAATGAAACATTCCAGCAATTTCCCAAACAAAATTTGAAAGAAATAAGGCCACGTTTTCTTTTTTTTCCTGAAAGCTACACTAACAAAAACTGATCCATCAAAAAAATTGAATTAAAAGTTTTAAAGTTCACCTACAGTGTATCTTCATCTAAACACAAACTATCAGAGTGTTTGAACATAACCATGATTTATTCTTTTTTGAGATTATATTCCTTTGATGAATTTCACCATGTAGATGTAATATAGACTTTCCTAAGTCACTTGACTAAGCATACCATGACATTCTGATTAAACGATTAGCACTGTGCCGTATCAGTAGAACACATTTTAAGTGGATTAAGACTTGACTACTGGACAGATATCAAAATGGAGCAAGTTACTATTCACAGAAACATGGGGATTTCTTAACCCACGGAACTGCAAAATTGAGCTACGTCTCATGGTCAAAGACCTGCATGCAATTTTTGTTGCTCTGAACTTTGAAACAGACAAACTTGGAATGATATGTAAATATATTTGCTTCTAGTTCTCATTAAAAACAGCCAGGCAGATCTTAATACAAGACACTATCTGCATGAAACATCAGGAAGATGATTCTGGTTTAATGTGCACCTCTGCACTTGTTTACAAGTGAGGGAGAACACCACCACCTTATGAACACCAGTCATTACAAGAGTAGAAATTATCTGAGCTGTCCTAACTTTTCAGAAACAACAACTACATTTACTATGTCTGCTTAAAATAGGCCTATTTTAATAAAACACCCAGTCTGGCCCCGTTGTGATCTTCAGAGCTCTCCAAGCACCTACCTGAAAACGAGCTGAGAGGTTCAGAAACAATTCCCAATTTGGTTCCACTGCCACTTTAAACCGTGGGGCAACTGTGAGCACAATCATAACTGTGCTAGCCATTCCCATTTGCCCTGCTGGCAAATGGGGGATGATAACATGCCTATATATTCACAAGTCAGTGAACTCCACTGCTCCCACTTCGGAGGGGTGGGTTTACAAGACAGATGTTTTTAAACAATTGATGCATGGCTCCCAGCAAAACTTTGACACACCATCATACTGG
>VYZW01012489.1:25626-44989 GCA_013401315.1 Balaeniceps rex
GAGGCGCAGTACTAGCAGTTGGTCAGTGAAGACCCCAATCATCTTCATTCTTCTAGTCACCTTTTAATAGTTTTTCTCCTCTTCTTTCAAGCAGTTTTCAGATATATTATAAGCCCCTGCAACTTTGTTCTCAGCTGTGCTGTCTCAGTAGTCTGGAGACAATTGTAATGGGAAGATTAAACTATGGCCATTTATGCCCCAAGATACACAAATGGACATGTCCCACAGTTATACTGTCAATAAGATCAAAGCCGTCACTTTGCTAAAATAGTTCTTTATCTAGTCCACCTAGATATTTCCTTCCAAATGATAGATAGTACTAAGAAAGAATGAATACCAAATAGGTTGCCAGAGCTAGTCAAATAGCACCAAAAAAAAATCCGTTTCCAATGCCCAAACAGGTATAAAATGAACTGATTTTTTGGTTTAATGTATTTTTATGCAATGATATTTTATACAAAAGGTGCTTTGGATTTAACAGAAATAGCTTCTTCAGTTTTTAAAATTAGAATTATTCTATAATAATGTAGTACAAGTAGTCATGGTTGCTGTGGTAATAGCCTCAAATTACTTCTTTTAATTCCTGCCTTTTAATAATCTGAAAATAACTATTTTAGATCAATTTACAATAAACATTTTAAGTAACTATTTAGAGATACTTCAGATATTTTGGCGTATAATATTTAATTAACTGGTTACTGTCTAACCACTGAAACAGTAAGCGCTTTTCTAACCACTGAAATAAAAAAACTTAGCCACTCTGAATTTTGCAGGCTTTGAACTTCATCCAGTAAACTGTGAGAGAAAACAAAATGACAGTGATATTAAAAGGATAAAAATTAAAAGGAACAGGCACAAAAGAAGAGATGAATGGATTTCTTCTTCAAATGAGTTTTGTATGTGCCTATAAACTGTGTTAATTATTCATACATCTGGGAATAAGCAATAGTAATTAGTTCTTTTATATGTGCCAAATAGCATTAAGCACATGGGAGCTGTTTTATCTGCCTTGTAAACTACATATCCAATAATGTCGTATTAAACAAAATTCTTGAATTTCAAAACTTCAATTTAAGTAATCCTGAATCAAGGTAAGAAAATACTTTTACAGTAGATAAATCTTAGCTTTTAATACTGGAAAGCTCTTTACAAACTTTGGAATTCAGAGGAACTTCTGAAAGCTTGAAGAATTGAGCAAAGAGGCTCCCTTACAGTCTGAACTCATGCATTTTTTACTTCACTTTTTTTTTTTTTCTTCCAGATCTGTGTTCAGTATGAACTGCAATATACAATCTGGTATAAGTGTAAAAATACCATTTGTGACTACATACATATTAGGAGCATGATTTAGAGCACGAGCTTGTTCTAATTTTGTTGTTGAAGCTAGGATTCTGGATGCAGTATTGTGAGGTACTCTATGAAAGGCAAGCAGTTTGGTAATCTAAAGAGATATTTCCAACTGTGTGTTCAAAGGTATTTGGTATAGATGTGGAATTTTCCAGTTGATGGCTTCTACTCTTTTATTTCTATTAAAAGTTACCTACCGTAAAAAATAGACAAATGAGCACCTGAAAGCTAATTTTATTCCTTGCTGTGTTTAAGTAGAAGCACTTGATAATTGTTTTGTCTTATAAAATTCAAGAGCTTTCTTAAGACAATAGCTCTTTCCTCTTTAATTATGCTCTTCTGGTTGTCTAGGAAAATGTATTTATGCTGTACTGAGCTCAAAAGTGACAACAGGGTACTTGAGGCTCTATGCAGGTATGCTTCCTCACTGAATCCAGCTTCTTCTGCCTTGTCTGCATGAGTAAGTAGAACTGCAGTGAAATCCTTCCATGTGGGACCCAGAAGTTCCTGTAATGAAAAACAAATCTTAAATAGTTATCTTTTCTTGTTCCTTTTCCCCACTCCTACCTCATATACTTATGCATTAACAGACCAGTTATATGTTCTTTTCCTGGCAGTAATCCAGTTCATGCTATCTGAGTTGCTGAAATTTCTGGGGGTTTTCACCTTCCAAGACACTGACATCCACTTTCAGTGGAAATATGTGGTTGTGCAGTACTAGCAGTTCTCTGTTCTCTTAGTACAGATGTTAACAGAATTCCTCCAGTTAAAAAATGTCTATGTACATGAGAAAAAATGGTTGTTTAGCTATGTCACACATTATTAAAAGAAAAAAAAAGTAAAATACAAGTAGTTTACATCAGGAGTTTCCACATATCCATATTTCTACACTTTTTACAGCTCTTTGAAATTTTTTTTCTAAAAATCACCTTGTGTTGAAAAAAATAAATGATGACTTTCTCTGTAATGCCAATTGCAATTCCAGCTGTATCCCATAAAACTGAACTATTCTGAGCAATTCAGGAAAAACACAAATCAAATGCATCAACCTAAGTGATGGGCCAGAGAGTTTGTCTTTTACTGCTGTGGCTCATCTGATGGAGGGGAATGGAGAAAACAAGCTGCTTTTATGTCAGTGAGTACAGAAGATTTTAATGTGAATAAAAGATTGGGCTTTCACTTACAGATGTAAATGAAATGACAACTTTAGTGCAATCATGCTAACTCCTGTGTGTGACAAAAAGCCTACTTTGGTAATAAAGCCCACTTTGCAATGATCTTAACTCTGTAACCTAAATACCACAGTGTATAAAACTGCTTTAAAGGATCTCTTTCTGCTCCCAAGACAGCAATTAATCTGTTTTAGACACTAGGGATGAAAAAAAAATTAAACCCGTACAAAATTTTGGCATAAGCTGTCTAAGTGTTGGGTTATCAGTTTTGGAGAGAGAGGATATTGCCTTGATTTGTTGAGGACTTAAAGTTAATGCTAATATTAGTTCTGAAATCAGTATCTGCCACTCTTAATTCATTAGCCTGTTACTGAACTAAAAAAATCCGGAGAGATTTAAATGCCAGTAGTCTTGTACTGATATGCCATCTTCATTGATATGCCATCCCTAATTTGCAGAGGATTATTGTAGAAACTTCTGATTGCTAAAGGTAGTCTTCACTCTAATATCTTCTTGGAATGACATACTGAAATGTGACCATTACTGTTCATACTCCCAGCACCCAGGCAGCTGTCCTGCCCCATTCGTTTGTGGCTGATGAAATCACAGAATCTGATCTTTCAAGGGGAAGATAACTAAAAAGCCAACCATTGTATAAGCTGAGAGCAAGTTGTAATCATGAAACAAAGTGTTGCTTTCTCATTATTTTTAAACATGTTTTATTTCCTTTCCAGTAGGGGTTTTGAAGCTTCATTTAAAGAGAAAAGGCATGATGGCATCTCTCTGCTTTTAATGCCCACATGGGCTTGATCCAAAACGGTCTCAAACTAGAAGCATGATGATTTTTTTCATTGACTTAGAGTAAAAATATTTTCAGTAAATAGTGCTTTCTCTTGAATACGATGAAGTATAGAGAAATGGAGAACTGTATAAGGAAAAAGGGTAACACTGAAAACAAATGTATGTAAACTGACGATGAGTAAGAGTGTGTTGAAATTAGAACCGACTCTCAAACTACCAGAAAAGTGAGGAGTAGCCTACCAATAGAGAGTAATCAGAAAGAGCAGGAGAGCAAATCAAACACACTGTGAAAGCTATTTTTCTCTCTATATATTTATATTGGTATATTTTTATCTACATATTATATATCTATATTATATGTTTAGATAGTATCAGTTACAGCAGGTAATGAGAGTTGATGGACCAGGAAGTCCCTTGCAGTCCTAAAGATTTTTAGAAAGTTCATTAGTGTAAGACAGATGCGAAGTGTAATGTGCAGACTTTGGCAATAACTGAAACCCTTTTTTTTTCTTCATAAATCATACAATCCTGGTTCATCTGATCAGATGGATAAAATGAGCAATACCAGTTTGCTGGCCTCTTCCCCTCNTGAGAAATTACTAACTGAAAAGAAAGCCATTGTTTTGCTGTGTCTCTCCCCACATATCCTACCTACTTGCAAAAAAACTTTTTTTTCCCCCGGGAGGTTCGAAATACTTGCTTCAAGTCAGTTATGTGAGAAATTTTCCTTAACCAGAGTAAATTTTTGGCAACTTTCTAGTATTTTCTCTTGAACAGATACAGCAGTAGTGACAGCGCAGGACAGAACTAAGCATCCTTGTCCCAGGCCAGTCAGATTTTCTGCGTGATTTTGGACCTGTCGCTTTCTGCTTTGGTCATATACAGAGTGCAGGAGAGTGAGGTAACCTGATTTTTGCTTGCTTTAAATAACGTTTCTCTTCAACAAGGTACATCTGTCATGATAAAGTATTAACTGTAATTTCTGAGAGAAAGGCTTACTTTGATAGGTAAATTTGGTTCCTAAATTCCTTTGTGCTGAGCCCATGTACAAAAGAGAGCAATTCTTGGCCTCTCTCTTCTCCAGTTTAGTGTGATAAGTGTAGCTATGGTGTTGGAGTTCTGAATGGACTGGGAAGTGTTCCAGTTTTCAGCTGCACTTCTCTAGTTCACTTTTGCAGTCAACACTTCCATAGCTATTGTCACCTGAAGACAAAACAGTTGCTGTTAGGGCAGAGACTTCTATTTATTTATTACCTGGATGAACTCAATTGCGTGATCACTTTCATCCGGACACAGAGGCAAGTCAGCCCTCAGGACCAAGAGAGCTAGATGCAGGCCTTCCTCCCCAAAGTGGTGAGCCAGGGCTGAGCTTACTGTGTCTCTCACCTGCCCTTTGCTCAGACCACTGTGAGGGTAGCTTGGAGTGTCAAGTACTCGAACCCGGAGAGCTAGCTCACAGCCATTTCTTCGTATAATCCCCGAAATGCGGGAGCTGTGTCCAAGGCTGCAGCATGTAGTCACAGAGCTTGGGGAGCGATGACTCTCAAAGTCTGAGCTGCCCAGCAGGCTATTCCCAGCAGCACTTTTGCCAGTCTGAGTTCTTCCAAGGACAACAAGGTTGATGGTCATCTCGTTGCTGTCTGCCATTGTCTATGCTTTTATCCACAAACCTGTCACTAAGTGACAAACAAATAACATGAGCTGTTTCAGATAACTTAAAAAAAAAAAAAAAAAAAAAAAAACCNAAATTGCAAAATTCAATGTCTTTTGAGTGTCCTTCCCTGCCTGAAACGTTTTCAAGGAGTGTGTGGTGTAGATAGACATTCAGTACGGCACATACACCTCTGATCCAAGGATGGATCTTTGCTATCCTTCCCAGTCTGCTGCTTGAAAATAACAAGACCCCATGGAAGGTGTCACAGGTACAAGAGCAACCTAACAGTCTGTGCTCCTACACTGGCAGCAACTGAAGAGCTGGGAAAGAATCAGGTGTGAGAATAGTTTTAGGAACAAGTAAAGCAGAAAAAGCTAAGGGGAGGGAAGGGAGGAGTTGGGAAACAACCGTGGAAAACAGCATTGGCGTGCAGGGAGAGTAAGTTATGACAAGGAGGAAAACCAGGGGAGGAAGAAGAGAATGGTGACAAATACGTGCTGCTGTTATTAAGTGACCAAGTTTCAGGAAGTAAATATTTACTTGCTTTTAGGAAAAAAAAAATAGATAGTCAGGGAGAAGTAGCTTTTAAAGGAACACTTTTTCACAACAGAGAACAGCTTAGAATATGTTTTTTCATCAGCTACCACTAAAGTTGAAATAGACAGTAATCTGAAAGGGCTTTCTGATACAGATAAATATAAGTATGTCCTGATGAAAAAAAGAAGAGCTGAAGTAGCCAATGCTGCAGGTTCTAAACCCATATGAAATTGAGACTTTGGAAATGTATACTATACAAACTTTTAGACTTATGGCACAGTTAGTAGAAAAGAAAAGCATAGACTGGTGGATGGAGAGGGGAGATGGCTAAGTATCGTTTCCAGTTGCTATAATTGTTCAGAAATAAGCCCTCTCATTCTCTTTACTTTTCTGTAATCCAGTATCTGAAGGGTTCTTGGTGCACGTTAATCATCTAACAGGAATACTGGCTGATTAAATAAATTTAGAGGTGTTTCAGATGGAAAACCATATTGGCAAAGAAGTAGTTGATTTTAAGTTGTCAGTGACACCTGAACTTCAGAAAGGTTTTTTTTTGGTTGTTTTTTTTTTTTCTTTTTTAAAGACACTATGTTCAGGTACTCATAGAGAGATCGTGGATAATTTTAGAATGGGATTTCCTGTGATTAATTTATTTAGATTCTTGCATGTGCAGTTCAAGCTTTCTCCCTTGTATTAAATCCATGCCCAAATCAATCTTTTGAAATAAGTTCAGTACAAAGCCAAACATTCAAGAGCTATTAACATACTAATTTTGCTACAGGCAACATTGAATACTGCACGTGGTGATCTTCCTTACTGAATTCACAGAGAAGTTTTTGTGGATTTTTCAATGATCAAATTCCTTTTTTTTTTTTTTTAAAGAATACCTTTTAAAAAAGACACCTGATGAAACGGTTGTCATCAGTTATTCATCAGTCTAGTTGAGCATTGTATTTTTTTTCTATAGCATAACATGACATGGTAGACATGCATTTGTGCATTCCTTTTCTAAATCGTGATCAAGGATTTGTTTCTTTTTTTTTTCCTGTAAGCAGTCTATACTTAAATACTTAGATTAATTTCATATTATGTCACTTACCTTATTTTCCCTTAAATTCCTCTTTCATTCAGACTTCATTCATAAACCATGTGTGCAATGTAAAAAGAAGTTCATATGTGAACGAACTTTGAAACTAACAGGGGCAACGTACCACGCTGAGACTGTTACGTACACATTGATCTGGTTAATCTATTACTGATAGATCCTCATTCAATTGGATATGTTTGGTCAGTAATTGTCACTGTTGAATTTTTGCAACTTAGCTGCTGATATGGTTTTTGCAATCACTTTAGTGATTGTGTGAAGTTGATATTTTTGAAAGTTACTTGAGTTCTACCAGCAGTTAAATGTGAGAGTGATAGTGGAGGTACTGGGATTACTTTGTGTTGCACGTTCTTGAATGTGTGTTCATATATGCACATGAAGAGCATGTGCACTTTCTCTTCTTATTCCAACGAATTAATAATTGCAATATTTTCAAAGCACAGTGTTAACCATATGGAAATGTAAAGCTGTTTGCCTAACAAAAATGGATTAAATAATAAAAAAAAGGATTAAAATACAGAAATGATTTGTGAATCAGAAAGAAAACTGAAGTCTTGCACCCCTGCCAGTCATGCACATTAGCTGATAGCTTGATACATTTCTCTTGCAAGCATCATTCTTTGCCATGCTGTAGTAGCATTAAAACCAGGGATAAAAAGATTGTCCAGAAAGGACCTATAACTTGCTTTTTAGACAGTTTCCCACAAGTGGGAAAGTAACTGATTTGAACTCCTATGCCTTAGTGGAAAATAAACACAAATTTGTGCTTTAATGACCAGGTTCTAGTAATAGAACGAAAGCGTGGAGTGAGCCCTGCTTCTCTGTTCATGAGGAAAGGTCTAGATAAGCCACCTCTCTGACTGTAAATCCCAGGTGGGTGGAGGCATGTGTTTACTCCAAGGATATTAAGACACGTGTCATTACAGTGAGTACAAGAATCTGGTACATAGGCTGTCTGTGGTGGGAGGTAGAGAGGAAAGTGCTTCTAGAGCCCAGTCTTGCTGGGGACATTGTCATCCAAACTGTAGCTCTATGTGGGAGCTGTAAGTACTGGTTTACCACAGTACCAGGGCTGTTCCTGCCAGCCACAGCAGTAGAGTGAGACTTCAGTTCCTCTAGAAGCCTGTTGTCTCCCGCTCTGGTGCCACAAGCACAGCTAGTGCTTTGGCAGAAGGCAGGAGCTAATGGTGCCTTCACAGCCTTCTCGCATAAATTCACATAATTCATCATGAATGAGTTCATCGTTTGTGTTACTTGGCTGTAGATGGCTGTGTAATAATTTTGTTGCTGTATGTTTTTAAGAGCACATAGACAAGTTAGTTGCTTTCAGATAGGCAGGCTCAAGAGCAGGGAGCTATTCTGGTGAGAGGTGAGACATTAAATCTTTTCCTGTGTTGTATGTGTAGCTGAGGCAACTACTGGTAGTTTCCACTGTGAAAAGCCTTGTGGCTCAGTGCTGTGCACAGCCTTTGTCTCTCAGGCATATTTATGTATCGAGTGTATAGCAAGGTTCCTTCATTTGCTAGTAGATACAAACTCAAAGACGACTGGATGGGGGTTACTCACTTGCAAAGCAAAAGGGAGGGTCAGTCTCATAAAACTATGGATATTGTGAACATAGATCCAGATGCTTCCTTTAATTTGCCTGGAAGTCTTGACTTGGATTAAATTGTCACAGTCTAGCTCTGTACTTTTCATCAGACTGTTCCTATGCACAGTAATGCCTCATGACATCTGAGGCAGTGTATGTCCTAGCAGTCACATCCAACTGAGCCGGTAGCCTGCCAAGGAGATAATTTAAGCTGTGCATGGACAAGGATTTAGACTACCAAGAAAGCTAGAATCCCAGAAGCAGAGGAGTGTTGTATGCAAAATACAGCTTGCCCAGCTGGATGCAGAACAGGGCTCTTATGCTGGCAAGAGGGCTGTAAAATTAAGAGTAGTGTAAACGAGGCGCTGCTTAAATGATATCTAAAACTTGGATAAGCAAACTTCCCCACAAAAAAAGGCATTTCTTTCCAGTATTATTATGAATGTAATACAGTCCAAGTTGGGACACATCTGGAAGGTCTTACAACAGCACGGGCAGAGGATTTTAAGATGTCTTCCTGGGAGGATATGACAGGGAAAAAAATCAAACTGATTTATATGACACTTGCTTAGGCTTCTCAAACTACGTGGAAGGAGTCCTCCCCAAGGTGGCAGTATGAGCCTGCTCCACAGGTTCTGTAAAACTCAGCTGGGGTCCCCTTGCTCTGGAGTCCTATGCTGAAATAAAATACAGTCAGAAATGAGCTAAAGTATTAGAATAATTACAGGAGTCTTCAAGCGTCTCCTGAAATAAGAAATGTGAAAAGTGTTTGTCTCTCCTTTGTCACAAGGAACATTTTTTACTTTATATATAAAATGCAGACAGCACAGCACCTTAATGAGTTTGAACAGCAGTAATGGCAGGTAGCAGTTATGGAACTGGAAGTGTTATTTACTGTTCCTTATATGATTCTTTTTTCTAATCAAGACCTTTGTTTTCACTAGCTTTTAAGATGAGCTGGTGACATTTATTAAGGGGCTTTGGATATGAGATCTTAAAATCTACTGTCAGAGTATGAATTTGCAAAGAACAAGTACAGAGTACAACAAAATTGCCTTGGATGCTTTTTAGCGCTGCTCACTGCCAGTGGGTAAGCTATTTTTTTGTTTGTTTTCTTTGTGTTTATATAACTTTATTTTCGAAATGGCAAAGAGAAAACCAAAACTGAGCCTATTGCAGATTGGCAGGCAGGAATGCTTCCTGTAACTGATAAAGGAAGCCTCGCACAGCTCCCATGGAAATACCAAGCAAGTCTAGTGAGGAATTGTCAAGAATCTAAGGAATTAAGACCCCTAATCTAATGGAAAATAAGCGGCATTTGGGTATCCAGCTTCTTTAGTTGTCTTTGAAAAACCAAGGCTAAAATCATTTGCAAGTAACCGTTGGATTTGTGTACGTCTACAGAGTTAACTAGAGTTGCAGTGCGTCATAGTCACATTACTGCATCAGCTGCTGTTCTGTTGTAATCCCTGTGATCACCCAGTTGGTTTGCACGCACCTAAACAAGCTCTCCATGATGCTTGTTAGGGTACACCAAGCAGGCTAGATCTTGTAAACTGAAATAGCATAGTTTCTCTTTAGGCACATGGCATCTCTTACCATGTGTCATCTTTCAGTTCCCACGCCTTCCCATCCCTTACAGCTTCTTTCCTGATGCAGGCTCTCATTTTAGCCCAAGATGATGCCATAATAAGTAATTTAAGATGTGCTTTGATGAATTTCTCTTACTTGGAGAAAACCCAGCGAGGCCATTTTATGGATTGCCACACACGGAGGCGGGCTCTTAGCCTTCCCAAACAACATGAGAAACCCAGGAAGGTATGCAGTCCATGTAGTCAGTGTGGCTTCAGTTCTGTTAGATGTGTAACTTCTAAGAAACACCAGGCACATTGCTGCTGAGAGAGAGAGAGGACAGATCTGGTGATGCTCTGCTCCTTTTGGACTGCATTCATGACAAAAACTTTTGTGCTGATCCTAAAGGGACACACATGTAAATATGCTAATGTTTCCTTAAAACAGATTTTTTTTTTTTTCCTTCACTTAATCCAATCCTTAGTATTTTTAAAAAAAGTAAGCAGTTATGAGCAATCTACGAGATCATGTTTGTCTTTGCAGTATAGGTGTCTGTGTAGGTTATATGCTACTACATTGGTACTGCTAAGGGGAAAGGAGGTGGGGTATAGCTGCAGGCTAATGCTGCAATTGCACCAGCTTTCAAACAATGTTTGTATAACAGTGGAACCAGCTCCTCAGGTTCCCACTGTACTACTTACAGTGGATTATGGGTTCACAAGGACCCACCTTCTGTTTAAAAGGAGATTGAGCAGAACTATCAGCGCAGTGAGAACATCAGCGAGACTCTTTTTTCCTCTATTCTACTGAATCACCAAGATCCACAAGATATCCTTTTCCTTCATCCTCTGCAAATAATAGACAACTTCAAATTAGAAACCAGTATCTTTGACATGCTGATCTGGTAAGTCTCTGCTGTGGAAGTATTGTGTCTCTTCAGTTGGCAGAAATTACACTCTTCCAAGCCCTCTGTTTCTCAGTGCACTGAGAACAGAGCACTGTAAGAAGCCGCAGGAGCACAACCTCTTCTTGTTTCCTGTTAGTGTGGTTTGGTGTGACATGGCTTTTCAAAATGCTGGGGGATGCATTATAAATAGGGCATGTCATGCTTACTGTCAGAGGCTGCCAGTTTCTTACTTCTCTTACTAATCCCCGCATTCTCCAATTTAACTAATGATTTTCCCCATGGCACCTATCAATTTTTTTAATATGGAAGGAATTTTTTTAATATACCATATTGTGCTATACTGTCTCTTGAGCAGATTACTTAGAGATATTTAAGCTGTCTTGTTTTCACCTACGTTACCAGGATATGTTTTCTCTAATATAAATGTTGGACATAAGTCACTAGTGCACAGGTTTGGCCATAGGACTATGCCGCAAGGCTGACATGTTTGTGCATACATGTGAAATATGCAAAATATCCAAAGAAATAAAGGTGATATTGCAAGTAAGACTATACATATATAAATAATAGTTAAAAAAATCATAAACTGTTGATTTCAAAGGCATATATTTGGGAAAGAAACAATAATCAGAAAGTATGAAAATACAGACTTAAGGAAGAATCCTTTTTCCTTTACACATACTTAGCTGGATGAACTCTGTGACTGTCCCCATACATCTTCTGTTGTGACAACATGAGTCAGGGTGCCATACCAATTCACCTTCTTGTGATTCGCCTCAAAATTCATCCATGTGTGTAAAAAAACATTTTGCCCATGGGGCAAAAGTCTCGTGAAGGGAGAGCATATCTGGAAGCTCAGGAAACCCAGATCTAGATGCTATTCTATAACACTCATTCTGAGAAGCTGCACAATTTCTCATTTTTCTCATCTAAATAGAATGGGGAGTATTCACCTCTTTTGAAGATGTGTAGTGGGATTGATTTAGCTGAAGGAAACAGATTTTTGTAGGGCAATAACAGCATTGATTGCATTTAAAAAAAAAAAAAATTTTATCATATTGTGAAATGCTCCATAGGGACCCAAATGACTTAAGACATACTTTCCAAAAATATTCCCATGATGCCTGGAAAGGGTATAACCATTGTAACACTAATAACCACGGAAGTTGCACCGATACACAGGGTGCTGGTTGGACTGGTCACGCTGCTACTCTTGTGCACTCTAATCCTTAATAGATGTTTTGCAGAATGCCAGGAATACAGATCGTATAAAGTTTCAACTCAAGGATGTGTAAAAATGACACCTTTCTACTCAATAACATGGATATCCGTCTGTATTCAGGACAGATTTAGTACTCAGTTCCTTCATTTTCTTATTTTCCAGGTTTTGCAGGGTGTTTGTATTTCTATGGATACAACACATGTTGAGGACTTCTCTTAAAATACCCAATAACTAACAACTTGATATTTTTAATATTTATTTCTGATTATGGATCTTTCCTGTCTTGTCTTCATATACCTACACGTTAGAGGCAATATGTTCAGTTGCAAAGAGCATTTCTTAAAAATACAAGTTTAAGAAACTGGAATACTAATTAGAAATACTACACTTTCTTGGTTTTGATAATCCTGATAGCTTGTGGATATCAAGTCTGAACAGGTGCTTTTTATATTTTAAAACATTCCAAACAAGCTGAATCTGAGGACATCTTCCAATATATTTCATGATGTCAAGCCATTGAACATGTAATGTCAGAATTATGCTGTAAAAGTTGTCTTACAAGCCAGCGTCACTTGCCTTGGCAACACAATTGTTTAGAAAAGTGGAATTGCTGTAGATGGTTTATTAAGATTCTGAATAGTGTGTATAAAGAAAGGGAGCAAATTATATGGTTACAAACCTGGTGTGTGGTTTGGGACTGTAAGCCCCAGACTCGGTAATTAACTCCAATGGTTGTAACTTTCCAATATTAACTGTCACAAAATACTGTGAAGTATTTTTGTCCTGGTTTCAGCTGAGTTAGAGTTACTTTTCTTCCTAGTAGCTGGCATAGTGCTGTGTTTTGGATTTAGTATGAGAAGAATGCTGATAACACACTGATGTTTTAGTTGTTGCTAAGTAATGCTTAGACTAGTCAAGGACTTTCTTTTTCAGCTTCCCATGCTCTGCCAGGTGCACAAGAAGTTGGGAGGGGGCACAGCCCAAGATAGTTGATCCAAATTGACCAAAGGGCTATTCCATACCATATGACGTCATGCTCAGTATATAAACTGAGGGGAGTTGGCCGGGGGGGCAGCAATCGCTGCTCGGGGACTGGCTGGGTGTCGGTCAGTGGGTGGTGAGCGGTTGCATCACTTGTTTTCTTTTCCCTGGGTTTTGTTTGTCTCTCTCGTTCTCCTTTTCATTACAATTATTATTATTATTATTATCATTATTATTATTATTACTATTATTATTATTTTATTTCAATTATTAAACTGTTCTTATCTCAACCCGTGGGTTTTCTTACTCTTGCCCTTCCGATTCTCTCCCCCATCCCACCGGGGAGGGGGAGGGTGAGCGAGCGGCTGCGTGGTGCTTAGTTGCCGACTGGGGCTAAACCACGACAATTTTCAAATCGGTGATTTTCAAATCAGTGTCCTTTCTGCATGAGGGGACAAAAGGGGTAAAAATCCCCACCTGCCTTTCACAGCGGAAAGGATTTAAGAAATCTGAATACTTCCTCTCTTCAATGCTGTGTGTGTTGTAGCATCTGTAATGTGCTGCGTTCAGGAATGTGGTACCTCTATAAATTGTGGAATGTGTTGAGGATCTTTCAGGGCTTGAAGTTGGATCTTTCAGTGGCTTGAATAAGTTACTGTATTCAGTGGCTGGAAATCTGCCTGTTGTTGATGCAAAATACAGAGCTGCATCACCGCTTGCTCTCCTGAAATTAAAGTTTTGTAGGTAGAGACAAGAAAAATAGAAGTCTGTGCAAACGCTGCAGGCCTGAAGCCTAGTCCCAGTGAGCACTGACATAACTAGGAGCCATGGAAGTCACACTTGAGCCTCAGATACAGCAGAGGGCTGAGAAGTTGCAGGTTGATCGGATTTTTCCCTGGGTTCCTCCACAGTTGTTACTGTCACTGCTTGGCAGACTTCATCATCTGCACACAGCAGAAGCCTTCTGCCAAGTATCTTCAGATAAAACGGCCCCAGGCCTAGCACTCCACACGGCGCACAGAAAATGGGAACACAGTTCCTTCTGATGTCACACCTTACCTGGTTAAGTCACCGAAATTTAAAGCCTGGAAATTTTAAGGGTACTAATAATACACGAAGCAACAAATAGGAACCAGAAGAAAGTTTTCAGAAGTCAGTTTACATTGTTTGTTTTTTGGTTTTTGTTTTTGTTTTTGTTTTTTTCTTGAGGTCTGCAAACCAGTTTGCCACTACAAAATTCAGTGAATACACTCTGCTCCTTCAGGTCCTCAAAGTCTTGATGAGGAGACCTCTTCCCTCCCCATCCAGGCTTTGCTTGTTTCCTTCTCCATGTGACTGTCATTCCAGCCGGGAAGAGCTGGGTGCAGCTTCCATCCATTTGATTCCTTAGTTGACAGCAGCCTCTGTGCCCCATAGAAAGTTTTTTGGGTTTCTTTTTTTTTTTCCCCTCCTCTATCAGACATCTGGCATCCTGGAAAAAGTTGTTTCTTGCCAGTGCTTCCAGTTCTGATGCAATCCTGGGCTCCCTGTACGGAGTGGGATAACTGGAGTCAGAAGGGAATGCTGATGGTTACGTGGCCTCGCTAACCCACTATCAAGTTCACGGACTCTGATAAAGTAAGTGAAGTATTGTCTCCCCTTCATGTAGTCATCTGTGGTGTTTATCCAAATAGTTAAGTCCCTGATGTATTTTACAATACAATGCACTAAACCATGGGCCGAGTTTAAAATGTGGTATCATGCCGTGAATAACTTCTGTGGGAGAGATGAGAGTATTCCATCTGTAGTGCAATGCAAATGCAGCACTGCTGGTGGAAATTCAGGTATAAATTATTGTCATGCAATGTTCAACAGGCCTTTTCTCAGAACAGAGATGTACAGGGGACAGCAGTCTAGCAGAGACTAAATGGTGACTCCCAGTAAGTTAACAAAGTTTTCTGTCTCCCAGTTGAGTAAACCAGCAGCAATAATGCAGGGCGTCAAGTGAAGTTTAGTTCTAAACCAGGAAAAAAATAAACTTATGTAGTGAGTTTATGTTTTTACACTAGCTTCCCTATAGCTCAAACAGTGCTTGCCTATTATCAGCTAAGATTTTACAAAACCTTTTTTTAGAGTCAGCACAAAATCATCGATGGGTCATGAAGAACAAACGAGTACTAATTTTTTCAGTCTACACCCACACCCACAACTCTTTCTTTAGGACTGGTATTTGTCTCAAATGAGAGAACGGATTTGTTTTTTTTTTTAAAAAAAAAAAAAAAAGATGGAAACTGTAATGCAGGAACAAAAACTTTCGCCTGTCAGCATTTCCGTAACCTCAAAAGACCCAATTTTCATGTCTTAATTTATAATCTTGGTGTAAAAAGAAAACATGGTTTTGTTTTTCCTGTTTCAGATTTGTATAACTAGATGATTATATATAAATTTACCGCATTTGTGCAAGAGGTGCTGGTTTTAACATCTGTCAGAGCGCTGCATCTTAAATTCCTTCCCATGACCATCTTTTGGGTGTTATTTTCTGGCAAATTTGGGACTTTAAACTGTTTCTGAGAATTCTTATTCCAGCAAAAGGATAAATCCATCCTGACTCAAGAAAGTACTCTCTCTTTAGCATGTATACCATTAGGATTCAGTGGCTAAATTATGTTTCCTTAGAAAAGACAATCTAGTGACAAAATTCAACAGTTAGTTGAGTTTTGGTGCTTCCTGCGGGGGCTCTGAAGGCCTATAGTGAAGCCCTATGAAATGTATATTAAATAGGTTGTTACAGAGAGACAGCCTTAAACAGATGGTGGAGGAGGAAACCTTCCTTTTATTTAGAAGTCTGTGTGTAGTAATTTGGTACATCTTTGATACTGTCACTTAAGCTGTTTGGATATAAACTAGGTTGTCTCCTGGCAGCATGTGAGAGAGTTCACTGCAGGCTGGGGGAGTGTGATAAAGACTTCAGTCATTCTTGTAAGAGCTCTAAGTGCAGCTTTTTTGCCATATTTTCTCTATCTTTCAAACACATGACTTCACTGTAGGAATAAATAAAATAGTCACTTTCTCAAAACCGGTAAGAAGTAGCTTCTTAAAGCTGCAATTCTTAACCTACCATTAGCACCAGAGTTCCACAGGCAGCATGGGGAGCTGACAGGCTTTATAAACGGATATGTCAGGAAAGGTAAGACATTTACCAGAGCATGCTGAGAAAGCATGAGAAATCATGGTATGGAAGGAGTTTACAAAAAAAGAGTCTGCTTTAGCAGGTGGGAAATTCAGTGGCTGTATGAAATATGCACTATATTGTACTGACTGGTGCTGCATTGTTCAATATTAGTCCACAAAATCTGGCGTGCTGTCTCATTCCCCATGATAATCGCCGTTATGGAAGACTCAGCTTGTGGACCCTGGCAGCTGAAAAGAGAAGAGGAGTTATGCAGATGACTTCACACTGTTTATAATTTCTGCATTTGGGGAATATTATGGAATTGCTAACAAATTAGTCTTCTTTTAATTGTAGTGGCATGTATGCATTTCCTGTCCCAACATGTCCGTGCTTATTCATAGCACACCAAAAGAATCACAGATTATTTTTTTTGCCTTTGAATACAAACAGCATGAAGAAAGATCATTCTCTTTGATGTCTAGAAAATAAAGTCAAAATGACCAATTCAAACACAGAAAAATGAACAGAAATCTAAATATTGGCCTGTTTTATGCCATTTAATGATAACAAGACCAGCTATTAAAGGAAACAAAGAGAGGAAAAAGGAAGCGAAGAGGGGATTTGCCCACAGTTTGTATTTAATAATGGGCAAAAAGTTGGTAGAAAAATTGTAATTTGGACTGTAATGTGGTGAAAATAGCCTTTTTGGACCTTAGTACAAGGATGATGTGGTAATTCAGACTGTACTTTGAATAAGACATATTGGGTACTTAAGTCTGCCCTTGCACATGAGTGACTTTTATTTACAGTGTTTCACCTTTCAGATTTCGTGGATCTGAACATACCTAACCCTACTGAAACACAAATTTAGACATTGGAGTCACTTAACTGCAGCTATGTCTACAGTGAAACACAGCAAACCAACAGTTTAGAGTAAGAAGTTAAATATATCAGAGGAAACTAGGGGATTGTACAGGCAGAGGGTGATTTCTTACATGGAATATTGCCAAGGAATACCAGCTATCTGTTGGCAAAAATGTTATACGAGCATGCTTTTGTTATTCCTTCTTCCCTAATACTTGGTTTACACAGTATAAAACAAAGCAAAACCAACAAAAAACCAAACCAACCAAACAAAAAAAACCAAAAAGGACAAGAGTGTCACAGAGGGATGCTCTAAGTAGTCTGCTCCTTCATTGTCTTGCTCCCTAAATAACGACTCTAATTTCCAAAAGTGCTCAGCATCCATGAATTCTCATTTGGGTCAGTAGGAAGGGACAAGTGTTGCAGTTTTGAATTAAAATTACAAATTTAAGTGCTTAAATGTAGATGTAACNAGTGTCTGGGCTTTGGAACCTGACTGCAGCTCCAGAAAATCCTGCATCATTACTGTTGGAAGGCTTTGCAGAAGTGTGTTTCAAAGGGGAGACTTGCTTTGAGTGAAAGGCTGTATGTTTACAGGAACCTTGATCCAGGTTCCCACTGGCATAGGTGGGAATTTTAGCACTGAATTTGTCAGCTTCTCCTCCAAATCATTCAGTTTTTCTTTTTGGCAAGGTCCCAAATATACAGAGAACCCACTGACTACCAAACTGTGCCCCTGTCCAGCTCTTTCCTGCATTTGTCAGTCTCTTTTGAGTTNTGTCAGTCTCTTTTGAGTTCACCTTGAACCTTGTAGACTCTCTAGTCTGCAGCTTTTCAGATTCACCAACTGAAAAGAGTGTAGAAAGAGTTTCAAGCATAAAATTGTGACTGTCACAGTAGCTGAAGAATACTGAAGAGGCTTTAATGTACAGAGATACTGAACAAAAGCAGGATGGAGGACTTGTGTGTAGGCACCGTTAAGCTTATCAAGATAAAAAAGCAAGTACATTGCTCTTGCATTGAACCAGTAGAACATGACAATGGTAAAATGTCATTAAGATTAGTTTGATTTCCATGCCTAACAGTAACTCATGACTCTTGCAAATACGGCAGATCAAATTCCTTTGTGCTGTACCCCAGAATAACTCTGCTGGGTTCATTTGCTGTAACTACAATAGTGCTCTTTTGGTTGGGTATGCTTATAAATCATTTGAGTAATGCTGGTTAAAACTGAAATAACATTGATGTAAGCGAGACCTTTCACTTCAAATTGAGATGGCAAAATATGTTCGGCCTCTTGAGAGGAAATGACAATGAGCTATGGCATACTAAAGGAAAGCTGAGCATTGTAACTCTTGGGATCACATTGAGAAACTCTTTGCAAGGCCATGGCCTCTCACTTCATATTTTCAAGTGTCCAAACTGACTTTAATTCTGTTCAAAAGGAGGACACTCAGACTTCTATTTTTCCTGCAAGTTTGAGTTCTCATTTCTCTCACTTTCACAAAGAATGTTACCTCAGAAACATTAAATGGGAAACATGTGCTTCAGGACTAATGGTATTGCTGCTTTGTAAGGTCAGCTCCAAAGTCTCAACATAAAGGCTTTGTTAATCTAAAGTGAAATAAAAGCAGCTGTCATAAAGCATGTGATATATAAACTCTCATTTAAAGTTGTATTAGATTCCTCTTATTATTTTTAATAGTCTGACTTGAGAGAGAGAAAAATATTTATTGAAAGGATGAAAAGCAGCACTTTTCTAAACTTCTCAAGAAAGGGGAGACAAATATTTTGTCACTGATAAAAAGACACTATCTTTAAGTGCCTTTTTCCCCGCCCCTGGTACTCATTTCTCTTAGGTCGTATATTCTGTCTACAAAAGAACAAGGAGTGTTGGTGTTCTGTAACTGAGAATCACAAACAAGATAGATAAATTTCACAGCTTTTTCAAGCCAATGACATTCCTCCTCTTTCTTATTAAGTTCTCGTTCCATCACTCCCAGTCCGGGATTTAATTTTGGTTGGTGGTGCCAAGGAAAGGAATTCTCCCATGTTCCTGCTTCATTTATCTGAGAGTTGCAGTCAACATTAAACAAAATCAAGCATTGCTGTTCACGTCACGAGACCTCTGTGTGTTGATGGATACTGGTGTTTCTCTCACTGCACATTTAAGTTGCTTCTGTTTTCTACTGACCCCTCCAATCCCTACTTCGTATCTCATTAAGACCAATGCAATTCATGAGGTTGAGTTACTTCCTACAGATGATCATTCAGTCTTTGTTGCAACAACTTTAGGTGTTGCACCTTGAGGCCCAAAGGAAATGGTTCACATCACAGAAGCTTCGGGTTGGATATGCAATGGGAAAAGGCGCTGGCCTTGCCGGGTTGCTTGACAGACGGTTCCAGATATGAAATCCATGGATTCTTACCTGCCAGGACAGAGGGCCAGCAGTTGCTAG
>VYZW01012501.1:6763-28106 GCA_013401315.1 Balaeniceps rex
AGGTACACAAGATAATCCCTTGTGGAGCCGAGTGAATAGAAAAATGTCTGTTTGGGACCTGTGATAACTTCTGAACTAATAGAACTTCTTAATTTGGAAGGTTTTTTACCTTCCTTTCTATGGTATATCCAGGTTTTGTGATGTAACAATCCTTCCTACAAAACACCTGTTAAAAGGCACTAAGTAATGGTGGCTGTAGTGCCGTCTTAACTTTGATTTGAGACAGCACTATGGGTCTATTTCCAGAGATATTGGAAGTGTTTTTGTGGCAAGTAGTATGTGTATGCAATAAATATTTGCATGAAGAGGGAGAGGAGCAGTAGAGTGGAGTAATACGGTAGATGTTTAAGGCACTTTTCTGGACAGCCAGCCAGTCCACAATGAATGATTTCAGGAGTTACCCTGATGCACATAAAGCAGCAGAACTGGAAGGAATACTATGACTTCAAACAAAATCTGCACCAGGCTTAGAATAATAGCAATTATCGTTTTACAGATGTGTTACTTCTACTTTTTTTCCTTACAGGCAAACCAGCGATTGCCCATAGAGATTTGAAATCAAAAAATATATTGGTAAAAAAGAATGGAACATGCTGCATTGCAGACCTAGGATTGGCGGTTAGGCATGATTCAGCTACAGACACAATTGATATTGCCCCAAACCACAGAGTGGGAACAAAAAGGTAAAAATAATTCATGTGATGTCATGTGACTTTTTATTGTAAAATGCCTTTTTTTCTTGTCCCATATAGAAGATTTTTATGGATACAAACACAAGCAGCAGGAAAATGTAAATAATGGCAGGTAGAGTTCCTAGGCACTTCCTTGCCAGCTGGTAATTTAGTTAGACAGTAGGTGCTTAAAAAACATGTTGGATCTTGGCATCTATAACTAGCATGTGTAAAATAACAAAAACTTGCAAAATATTGTAGGGTGCAAGTATATATTAAAACAATTAGACTTCATGAATGACAGTTTTAGAGAATTCACTGCTGCATCTTTATTCTTTTTGCCTTGGGTTGCACGGAAATGTTGCTTGCAGCCCAGTCTGGAGCGTAAGACAGGATATTGACAGTGAAAGTAAAAAGCTAGATTTTTTCAGTGTGAAGCCTATGTGGTAGAACATACAAAGTGCAGAGTCTTGGATGCAGGCTTTCATGGGATCATATTTTTGAGAGAGATATGATAACTTAAACCAGCAGTTATCTTTGTCATCTAATGCATAAATAGATTTATCAATGGATGAGTCAGTATACTCCCTTTCTTTCAAAGGTCTACTTCTGAATTTGGAAATAACAGATTTTCTTGTCCTCAAAAGAACTCAGAGCTGTTTAACTCGAACACAAGTGCAATTAAACTTACTGGCTGTAATTTATCATTACTGGACCTTCAGACAATAATAACTGGAAGCTGTTCTGAAGAGAAGATTAATTTCCTTTAGTAATCTGTGCAGCTATACAGCATACAGAGATACCAGCACTAACAGTGAACCGCAGCAACAGAGTTGTGCGATGTGGGCAACTTACTGTCCTTTTTGATGCCTACAGGCATCAGTTGTATGTCAAACTGAAGTTTGTGTGCCTGTCATGGAGAAATTTGTGGAAGCCCAGTGGTTCAGGGCTGTACATGATTAACTTCAGCATATGTTCTAGCACTGTTGGAGAAAATTCTGNAACACAAGTGCAATTAAACTTACTGGCTGTAATTTATCATTACTGGACCTTCAGACAATAATAACTGGAAGCTGTTCTGAAGAGAAGATTAATTTCCTTTAGTAATCTGTGCAGCTATACAGCATACAGAGATACCAGCACTAACAGTGAACCGCAGCAACAGAGTTGTGCGATGTGGGCAACTTACTGTCCTTTTTGATGCCTACAGGCATCAGTTGTATGTCAAACTGAAGTTTGTGTGCCTGTCATGGAGAAATTTGTGGAAGCCCAGTGGTTCAGGGCTGTACATGATTAACTTCAGCATATGTTCTAGCACTGTTGGAGAAAATTCTGTGTTGATGTTGCCCAATCTCAGATCCATACATAAAAATATTTTTATATATCTCTTCAGTGAGTGATACTGCCGGGGAGAGGCAGGGTGTGATTGGGGTTTTACAATGAACTAGGATGCCCCTTTAGCTGTGGCTTTTTTCAAGAAAAACTTTAAGGCTCGGCGAACAAAAGCTTTTAGAACATGTACTGCAAGTTTGTTTTACTGGCAACTATATCACTGAAATTACTTTGTTCTAAAGCTCTGCTGTACTAGTCCTTTGCCAACTTAAAAAAAATACCACACAAATGGTCAGATGAGATTTATTTTCTGAGCTACTACTAGCTCACAAAGTACTGGGCATTATTCCTTCTCAAAGTCTCCAGTAATCGTTGGTAGTAAAACAGCAGACTACTTTGGAATTTGTCATTGCAAACTTAGCTATGTGCAGGGCACATACCACGTGTGACTTAGTATTTTCTACTATACCTACATGCAAAGCAAAATGATGTGCAAATCAGTTACTTTCTTTAGTCTAGTCTTTGGATAAAGCGTCCTTTCAGCTGTGTCTGTAGATCCTGCTTACAAGATCTCTTCTTGCATAGGTGCTATTAAATTGCCTGTTCATCTGCCTTATGCTTCTTCACAAGGGTAGAACTGTAATAACTCTCTTGCTTGCTGCTGTGGGCAGCAGCAGGACTAAGTCTGTTTCCCACTTTAAAGACATCAGTCACTTCAATCTCTGAAAATTGTTCATTCTCATAAAAGACTTGGTCCCTTCTTCATCCCTCTTGTGCATTCTTAGGTAAATAACTGCACCTCTGGTTAATTTTTCATAATAAAGTTCAGCTCTTACCTGTTCAATGACAATTTTAACTCCAGTTGATTGCCACTGCTGGTACCTCTTCTGCACAAGCTGTGTGTGCTAGTTCAGGGAGATTTGACTAATATTTTTCTAATGATTGTCTGTTGTGAAAATGTATGGTCTAGAGAGCAAGCAAGACTCACTCTTGGGTGAGTGATTTAGGTGCTGAGTCAGACTGATGATCATTCTCTCCGAATTAATCTTTGTTTCTTTTCTGTTCAGAGGCTTAGCTTTGCCAGAGGGTGTGAACTGTGTGCTTTCACAGCTCAGCCTGCAGCATAAAGCAGGGAATGTGAGCTTTCGACTGAGAAGGAAATAGAATCACTCTCTCACTCCCTGAGGCATGGGGAAAAAAAAAAAGAATATTTTTTTTGAAGTGTGGCTCAACTGTTACTTTTGGTAGTTGAAATAGGCTGTGTTTAAAAAGTTTGGCTGCGAATTCCACCTTAACATGGGTGCTTTTCTGCAGTTTACCTGAACCCAATATGAGCAGAATTCTAGCTATGCTTGTAGAGAACAGGCTTGGTAAAGGGAGATGTCACACTCAACATGTTGTGTGTGGGTCCTGTTTGACACTGAGCTCCCTATATGCTGTACAGGAAATCTAGGCAACTAATACAGAGCTTTTGGACTAAAAGAGGTGGGGGGAGAGGTCAGCAGGCACCCAGAGTTTGGCAGGGCCATGGTCAACGTAATTTGTAAACTTCTTTGTAGACTTATACTTTCATTCTTGGAGGGTACTGAGCTGCAGACCTTGTTCAGAAGGTCAAAGTTAGTCTAGGTAGAGTAGTTCTTTCCAGAATCTAAAATACTGTTTCTTACAAGCAATGCATTTCCAATATATAAGCTCACAAGGAGATGCATGTTTCTCTCCTTTTTGTCTGATAGCCGTGAAATGGCTAATCTGCTAACCGCACTAGATGACCTACTTGGTTTTCGCCTCTCTTGTTCCAGCAATAATCTCTCAGACTTTTTGAGCAGTCAGTCACCATTTTGTGTTATGGAAGCCAAAGCCAATCTAAATGCATTGATGGAGGATCATCGTAAGAGGTCAATTTGCCAATAAATTCAGTGGAAGTCACACTTGGAGGGTGGGGGAGGGTGGGATTTTTTTTCTGTTGAGGGTATGAATTCAGCTCCATTGCCACATTCAGGCCTCTTACAGTCTTCCCTGTTAAAACCCTTGTCCTTAGGATGATTTACAGAAACTGAAACAATCTCCTTTACTGCTTGTGTAAGTGATTCTGGCTGACAGTCTGGCAACATGGTTGGGGTTTTTGATTTGGTCTCTTCTCATTCCCATGTGATCTTAAAATAGATCAAATATGCTTTCTTCTAGACCCAAAGCTGATCATTATACTGTCAAGTACATGAAGTAGCATAAGATGATTATCCAATAATGTAAAATCCTTGGAGAGCATTAAAACACCCACCACAATCTTGTATTCTTGATTAAAAAGGTTTTGATACAGGTGGCCCAGAATAATTTGAGCCTTGTCCATATCAAAGATTGTGACGTATATAAATTTAAGACTCTGCTTCAATGCAATAAATTCTGTTTATTTTAATTAATTTACATTCTTCTTTAGACAGTTGTCCTCTGCTTGTGCTGTGTTTATCACTTGTGGGGAATTTATATGCCTGTACAGTGCTTAGGAGAACTCTCATGTCAGCAACCCTTGTTGAAGTTCTGGACTACTACTTGCATTTTTGCTCTTTTGTTGGTAGCCCTTGCTTCCTTGTGTGTATGTCACTTCCATAAGACAAGTAGTGCTGAGAGAGTTCTGAAAGATCTGATAGTCCTGAAATTTATTTTAAGTAGTGTGTCTTGTATTCTGCCTACCATCCCTGGTACTAGGAAAAGAAAATCCTAGTATTATGTTGATGAAATGAACTTGTGCATAGGCTTCTGTGGCTGTTCCAGAGGTTGAGCTATTGCCTGACACTGTATTCCACTCCAGTAATCTATGTGTGTTGCTTTTTTACCAGTTAACTGTGCTCTCCAAAGCCCTGGTGTCATTGTTTGCCTGCTTCCTTTAATATGTCAGCTTGAGATTGACAGGGCAGTGATGTGGAGAAAGTGGAGAAACACACTGAACTCTGCTAAACATTACATACCGGATTTATCTGTCAGAGCTATAGCAGATTGAGAGAGCAATAGTACAGCTGATGTTGACTGATGCAGCAAATACCATTCATTCTTTCCAGCAGCCAGGGGGGATGCTGCTGTCAGTAACTGTCACAGTGTAGTCCATACTGACATTTTGCTTGATGTTCCCACATTAGGCCTAGTCACTAGACAAGGTAATAATCACTTGGATGCTATGACCAGTTTTTAGTCCTTGTTTCTCAGTTGAAAGTCTGTCACAGATTTTTCTATTGCAGGAAATGTTGATAAAGTAAACTTCTCTTGTGAGCACAGTTGTTAATGTGTAACCCAAATAGGATTTACTGTTGGGGGTGAAAAAGCCTGGCATGGTTTATGATGGGCCTTGCAGACTGTATGATGAAGAATCAGTTACTGCAATGGTAGGGACCCTTTGTTCCCAGTGCTGCCTTTTTTTTTTTACCAGCCCTTCATGTCTATTCCCTCTCTAGTCTTGCTAGGGGATGTTATAAGTGGCTGCTATGTCTTGGCAGATTCCAGGAGCTGGGGCTTCCTCCTGCTTGGCCTCTGCAGCCCAGCCTGGTGTGTCCAAAGGGCTAGGGCTCTGTCCATCCCAGGCCCACGGATGTGGCTGCTGCTTTCCTACTTGGGGATTCAACCAGGAGTGAGGCTGGGCATACACAGACACATACGATACTGACAGGGCTGATTTACACAGATTGCTATACACCACGTGCTGTCTTCAACACCCACATAAAACACTGTCAGAACTTCTATAAAATATAAGTATAGACAGCCAAGTATCCTTCCTTCTCTTCAGCTGGTCAGAATTGAACTTCATTAATGAAGACACACACACCCTTCTATAGCCTCACAAGCCCGTGCATGTTTATGAATCCCTCAACTATCAGGGCAACCCTTGGTGTGTCTGATGCCCTCTTCTGTGCTCTACAGGTCTCCTGCTCACCAGCTGGGCTGGGTTAATGCACAGTAGCAAACAGATGCATGTACTTCTATGCACACCTACATGCATGGATTCCCTCGAATACCAATGCAGGCCCTCCCCTGTCAAACATCCCTGGCTGGGCCACCTATTTGCTGGCTAGACTAGCTTGAAGTTTGCTAGTGAATTACACCCATGCACACCTGCCATGCATACCAGGTTTGGGGGAAATACAAACCTTCTGGCTCACCCCAGCAGCTACCACCCAGGCACATAGACCTTATGACCTGTGACTCCCACTGCAGTTGCTGGTGCTGAGAAGCCCTTACTCTGCTTCTCTCATCCTGGTTCTCCCCTGTAGCTGGTACCTGTAAGCATGTGACTGTCAAGCCTGTGACCCATGGTCCCACTTCAGTGGCTGAAGCAGAGATCCTCATGTGCTCCAGTTGCTGGCACCAGGGGTGCCTTCACCCACTGTCTGACTGCAGTTGCTGGTCCTGAATTCGTTCACACTAGTCCCTCCCACAGTAGCTCCAGATATGTGCTCCTAGGGTCTGCAGTTAGCATTCCAGCTGCTGATGCTGAGACCCTCCTTCTCTCCAGTTGCTGGCACCCAAGGGCAACTTCATCCCTTGCCTGACTCCGGTTGCTAACCCTGAATTCACTCATGCCTACCTCCAATTGCAGGCATGTAGTCCTTAGAGCACATGTGTACATGGGGTTAAGAGTGAGATTGCATAGAAAGATAGGATTTAATAAGAAGATAGAATATGCAGTAGTGAGCAGGTACAGGGCTTGGTCAGACAAGCATAGTGACTGGCAACTGTTTATGCAACTGGCCCCTTTGAACTCCTTTTCTGTCTGTTGCCCCACTTTTGTTCCCCCCAGTTACCCTTCTAAACATTCCTTGATAAGCATTGCATAGTCCCACAGGCCTCCCTTGAATATCCACAGTCCCCATGTTCCTCTTGTTTCCTGCTTACTAGCAGTTACAACATCCAGACTGGCCCTCTTTAAAGCTATGCCTGGAGTTTCTTAATAGCCCATCAATTAGCAACTGGAGGCGCTTGGTCTTTGTCACTGTGTCTGTTATCCTGTGTCTATCAAGTTTATGGCTCTGTGTTTATTGCTTCATGTTTTACTTATTCCCCCTATTTCTTTACTTATTCCTCTCAGTTTACTTATCCCCTTTGCACTGAAAGGTCTTTGACTGGATAATGTTAATGAAGCAGATTTTCCTTTGTCTCCTTTTCTACATAAATACTTAAATTTGGTTTTGAGCTGATCAGCAGCACTGACCTTTCTATACAGTAACTATTTATGAAATTAAATGTTTTCTTCTTTTTTTTATTGCAAATAGGTACATGGCACCTGAAGTTCTAGATGATTCCATAAATATGAAACATTTTGAGTCATTCAAACGAGCAGACATCTATGCAATGGGATTAGTGTTTTGGGAAATAGCTCGGCGATGTTCAATCGGTGGTATGTGGCAATCTTTACAAAATTGGACATACTAAGGAATTTATAAGTAACTTACAGAACCTGAATAAGTTTGAGTAAACAGTTTGTTCTAAAAATGGTGCAAGGTAATAGCCAGTATGTCTCAGACTTTCTAACTGTTAATCCTGTAAATGATGACTGGTTTATTCAGCCTCTTTGTAGATTGATGAACCATAGGAAATATCCTGGTCTATATTTTTTTTTTTCTTTTCCTAAAACCTTTACGTACAGGGGAGAAAAGGGTGAAGTTAAATGTCCTTGAGAGCAAGGGGCTAACAGCACAAGAAAGGGCTAGCTATAATGTGTTCAGGTAACATCCATACCTTATTTAAAATAAAACATGCTATTATAAATCCAAGAAGTGTGTCTTTAGTAAAGTATGTGAAAGATTTGACACAGCTTCCATCTTTTCTAAATATATAAATTTCAAAATTAAAAATTCTTCGAGGGTACTGTAAACACTCCTAAGGTATAGTTGAGGATTTTTTTTATTTATTTATTTGTCAGCCATTGTAATGTAACTTTTAAAAATGAAAATCAAAAAAGACAATGGTAGGGTACTAAGGAACACAGTAAAAAGTGAACAATATGTAATTTAGTGTTAGCTAAAACAAAGCTATTTTCAACCTATTACAGGAATCCATGAAGATTACCAGTTGCCATACTATGACCTCGTTCCTTCAGATCCTTCTGTTGAAGAAATGAGGAAAGTTGTGTGTGAGCAGAAGTTAAGGCCCAATATTCCAAACAGATGGCAGAGCTGTGAGGTATTAACTAACCTTGCTAAAGCTGCTTTAACAGACACTGGAGCTTTTATTGATTTCAGTGGCTTAAAACTTGGGCTTGTTGTTGAAGGGAAAAACCCTGCGTGGAGGATCTAGGATCCCTTCCTGTGAAGCATAGGTGATGCTAATGTAAATTAAGGCTAGTCTGAATTACATTGTACAGGAAGCATCATTGCAAATAAATTGTGCAACTGGGAGTTGTACTGTATCTGGCTGGGTTTGAGTTAACTTTCTTCATAGTAGCCTGTATGGTGCTGCATTTTGGATTTGTGACCAAAACAGTTTCATAGCACACCAATGTTTTAGCTATTGCTGAACAGTGCTTATACAGCTTCAAGGCTTTCTCCATTTCTCACTCTGCCCCCTGCTACTGCTGAGTAGGCTGGGGGTGGACAAGAGGCTGAGAGGGAACGCAGCTGGGACAGCTGACCCAAATTGATCAGAGGGATATTCCATACCATGTAACATCATGCTCAGCAATAAAACTGGGGGAGGGGAGAGTTTTCCAGGGGTTGCTGTTGACTGGCTGGGCATCAGTCAGATGGTGGTAAGCAATTGGGTTTGTATCATTTGTTTTTCTTTGTTTTGGCTTGGTTTTCCCCCTTTGTCTATTAAACTGTCTTTATCTCAACCCACAAGTTTTCTCACTTCTGCCCTCCCTGATTCTCTCCTCCATCCCGCTGAGGGAGGGGTAAGTGAGTGGCTGTGTGGGGCTTAGCTACCTACTGGGGTAGTAAAGATACATGAGGTAATCAGGTCTGTGCCAGTTGGTTTGTAACTAGGCTGGTTATCTCTTTCAAAAAGTGGACTTGCTAGTTTCAGCTCAATACTCTGCCAGCACAGCAGTACTGCTTGTTGGGACACAAATCTTCAACAGTGCTGTGCTGCCTCATGTGACTGCTCACTTGGAACTCACTTACTTGGGGCCTTTGCCCTGTCATTGTGTAGTAAAGGAATATCCTACAGACTAGCCAAAATTGAAAATTCCTAAAGGCATTTACTTTCAAAACTGTGGTGGCCTTAGTACTTTGTGTGTCTCAGAATTTGTACTGTATGCACAGTAGGACGCTGAGACTCTAGTAAGCCAGAGACTTAGAACTGAAGCGTGCATGTAGCAACCACTCCTGACCATGCCTCTGTAGAAGTGCTTACCTGATTATGGGGTGAGTTTGTTACGCGGGTAGTCACTGCCCAGGCAGTAGTATGCACAGCAGCGAGCTCTTGCCTTTCCAGCCAACTTTGTTCATATTGCTTGCTCTAGGAACCCAATGTTTTCCAATTCAGAGCTTAGGAGAATAGCTACGGTGGGCTACAGTAGGCATAAGAGATGGACATATGATGTACTTTAAGATGGAAGAGGGAACTGGGTTGTGGTGTTTGTGAAATAAATACATGGGTGAAGGCCTGAGGTAAGAGATTGGGGAAGAGAGCACAGGTAGGAGAGAAAGTGATGATATGCACGGACAGACTGTTAGAGTCACTTTTTAAATGCTCCCACTCTAATCCTGCAAACTTACTTAGCAGCTTGATGTAATACAGCTTTGAGTGTAAAATCTTGGAATGTAGAGCTATTACTTTATTTCATCTTTGTTTTTTATGTTATTTGCATTGTTAGTTGTATAGTAGCATTCACAGACTTCAAAGAATGGCTGTTTGAAGGATAAAAAGACTCCAAAAATTTTCAGAGTCATTACAGAGCTTCAATATGAGGAAGACAGCTGATAAACTTCTGAATTGCTATACATTGAACTAACTCCTTAACTTGGAGGTACAATAAAAAATAATGTATTTTTGTCGAATGTAAAAATTCAGAAAACCGTTACAGACAAGCTACTAATTTTTCATTAAAATATTTTTGCGTGGGCTGAAATTCTGATGAAAAATACTAGTTCTGCTCTACAGTATTTTAAAGAATTTTATTTTTCTGTAAATAAAGTATGAATTTGAATGTTCTATACAAGTCTTCCATGCAGCTGTAGTAATAGACTTCAGAAATGCATGAAGAGGCTAAGGCAGAACAGAGGTTACATGGGCTACATTGGAACAGCAGTACATATAATTACTTTGTCTTCCTTTTCAGGCATTACGAGTAATGGCAAAAATTATGCGGGAATGCTGGTATGCCAACGGAGCTGCTAGGCTCACAGCTTTGCGCATTAAGAAAACATTATCACAACTTAGTCAACAGGAGGGGATAAAGATGTAATCCCGGATTTGCTGCCGAAGAATACTGTAAAAATCCATATATGCACCAGAGTGGCGTGTTAAGAAGGTTAATTGTTCTACCTCATTGGGGGAACAGAAGGATATTGCTGCCTTTTAGTACTTCATAGGAACGTCACTTACTAGGATTTTTGTGGACATGCTAAACAGTTGTGTTGGGTCCTTTCTGTGCACTATGAACCTCTTTCCCAGGTTACTTAGAAAACATTGGTGTAGTCTAGTTTTATTAACCTATAATTTTTTTATCTGGAAAGTTGATAGCTGGTCTTCTAGTTAACTGTGCTAAAAAAAGGAGGTCACCTTTTAAATGGAACTGGTTCACTATATTGTTCTAGAGTGCATTGATGGCTCTTTAAGAAACTATTCCTGGCTGGTACATTGACTGTTCTGAACCACTGTCATGGTTCTTTGATTCAGATTGTGAATGTACTGTTGGAGTATACTTTGCTAGCTATTAAGGTAGTATATCTGTTGGACTCTTACCTTGATTTATGAATTGACCTCATTCAGTTGTGGGAACATAGTTTATGCAACTATACTTTATACATGATTACTGGGTTTTTTCCACTGTTTCAGAACATCACATTGCCTTCAGAATAGATTGTATTATACCAGTAAGTGCCGCTTTTGAGTCTTTTAATGTAAAACAGTAGGAGTGTACAAAGCCTATGGTACTCTTGGTTTCAAAAATACAAGTTAAAAATCAACCCTTCCTTTGCCTAGCTAAGATCTAATTCACACTCGTTTCAGCGAGTACATAATTTGTGGAATACCTTTAATTTTACTGAAATCTGACTCTTTAAACCACTGTAGGAGTTTTAAATAGTGTAAGCTAGTTAATTCACTGTTATATTTTGTAATTGTCAAGTTATGAGTCATAATTATATATAAGATTTTTTTATCAAGTGGTACTTTTAAAATGCTTGAAGTACCTATCTACTTCAGAAAAGTAGCAAGAGGAGTAAGATGTTCTTAAGGAGATTTTGCTCCATTAAATCAAATATGAAAAGTGTATTTTCTGAGCAGTTCTGCAGAGTCTTAAGGCTCAAAGAACAATATTTGCAATTAAATGAGGATTAAGTGCACCTGTAATTAGGGAGAAGTTATTTGGGCTTTTGTACTAGAAGTTCAAAGCTGCTTATAAATTTTATGTGCATATATTTTGTGTGTGCCTCATACACAGAAAGTGGTGAGCTACAAAAAGTGGTGAGCTGCAGGTCTCTGGATACAAATACCAGAGGATTCCAGCAATCCTCTTCATAGTTACAAGGACAAAGCTTATGGTGGCTTGTGTTGTCGTAAGAACACAGAAGAATATGCATGGCTTTAGTCAAGATTTGCCTGAGATTTTAAGGATATCACAAGATTTTTGCAAACTTGTTTAGAAGTTGAATTGCTTCCTGCCCAAATACACAACTTCTGGATGGGACTGGGGGAATTAATGTGGAAAATTCTTTTTAAGAAACTGCTGCTACCAGGATATTTTTTTAATATGCCACCTAACCTCCTACTCTCCAGAATACATCAGTACCCATCCTATTATGCAACACACATGGCAACCTTAACTCTGCTTCCTTTTCATTCTTTAGCATACAGTCCACTGAGTTTTTCACAAAGCTAGTAGCAGTAGCAGTGGCAGGGTGGTCAAGATTGTGTTCTGTGGTCTGTGATATATGGTAGTCAGAGCAGTAGGATGGATGGGTCCTAGTAAGAAGAGGCTATGTAGGCGACATAAGACTGAGCAAAGTGCTAAGGCTTATCTTGGCTAACTCTTGCGTATTTCCAAATTCTTAGTGCTTGCTTGGAGATAAGTTTAAATGATGTGGGAATTACAGACCTTCAGTGGTTGAATTGCAAATAATGAAATGCTTTATTCAATCACCTTTATGGATGAGTGTACTCATAGTGGAAGATGACATCCAGGAGAAGAGGAAAAAATAAGAGAATTTCTTAGAAAACAATTAGGTTTAAATGTATGTACAGCTGTCATGCTTATGTTTGTTTGGCATTATCTGACCAGTCAGGCTTACGTGCTTCAGGCCTCTACCAATCAAAGCTGGATCAAAAACGACTTCATGTAGGTATTTTAAATAAACTGTGCCTTTGTGCAAATGGACAGCTGTGCACCATGGAGCTTTTCAATTATGACTGTTCTAAAAAAATGATTGAATATAACTAAACTCCCAAGTTTATCTATTTGGCATGCTTCTCTAACAAGTTCTGTGTATCTAGACAAATACTTAAAGAAAACAGGTTGGCATCAAAGTAGAACTTACTGTATCTCCATACTAATTTCAAAGGCTTCCTATTCAAACAACTTGTTAAATTTGTTAAATTTTGAGTTTTTCATAGGTGTAACTGGATCTTTGCCATAGATACAAATGGTATAGTTCATACATTAGAATCATCAGGCTACTGGCATGCTTCAGATCTTTATAGTAATCTTGATGGTAACGTGAGAGAGCTTCCAATATAATTCATCAAATAATTTCATTAGTGGCTTTTGTTAGCACCTACAAAACCTTATTGCCATAACGTTTAGTTTACTGAAATACAAGGAGCAATTCTGTTGCATTTAAAAGAGAATCTACGGCAGCTGAACAGCATCATGGCATGCAGATTATTCAGTCAACTGTACAGTGGTTCATTACATCTGCCTCATCTCAACCACCTACTAGTATTCATTCTCCTGAATTGCTAGTAACTATTCTTACATTGTTCTAATTTTTCACTTTGTAATAGAAGCTTGCAAAAACAAAGCACAGGGAGGATGCTTGGTACAGTGTGTGACGTTAGGAATGTTATTTTGGGACATTATTACTACTATTATTCATATTGGAATGCAGAACAGGAAAATTTGAATAGAGCTATATGTATCCTCAGTTCTGACACCACAACTTCAAGCTTTGTTCTTCTTTTCCATTATATAAACTGAACACCTTTTACAAAGGCTGTGTCTGTATATATTATGTAACTTTAAATGTTACCTGTGTAAGATCATATCTTATATATATGGACACAGGTACACATAAGTATTTTTTAAATTAAGATTGTAATATCACCAGATCTGCTCTTGGAAATCCAGGGGGACCAAAATATTTTAGCATTCAAAATATTAATTTTGTATCATTTCAAGTATATACCAAAACAATTTCTGATGAATACTGATGCAAATGTTTATTGTAAATATTACAAACATTATACATTCACTTAAGTTTTGCAGATTTAATCAATTTGACGTTTTAGTAGCATTGAAGCCTCAGTTTGGTTTACAGACTTTTGACCAGGTGGATATGGACATGGAGAATAAGGAGCATTGGAAATAGTCTGATGGTGAAAAGCCCGAAACATTGGTTTTGGTATACTGGAATTCTTCAGGGACCTTCCAACCTTTAAAGCTGGAATTCTGGGATGTTTCTCAAGCTGACTTTCCAAGTATGACACAGTGTCACCTTCCAATGGTTCCGCTTGTTATCCCAAGAAAGACTTTGTATATAGGTAAAGACATTGGGATTGACTGTATGGGGACATGAAGGTGTCAAATGAAATGAGAGGCTATTTCATTTTTTTCAGTAATGGTTCTGAGTGTGATTGCCATGAAATTCACCTTTTAGTTAGTTCCTTGTTTATGTTGTGCCATTGAAACAATTGCAAGGTGTTAATCATTTTGTGTTTTTAAAAAAAAAAACTTCACCATATCAGTTGCTTTAAACTCAAATTACCTCTTAAAAGACCAAGGTACATTTACCTCATGTGTATATAATGTTTAATATTTTTCAGAACATTCTCCAGGTTTGCAGTTACATGTTTCTAGAAATATGGGTATTACTAAATTTACAACTTCAGCGGTACTAAATGTATTATCTGGTGCCCCAAAACACTTTAATTTTCTGTATTTTATTGTATTAGCAAGTTTGCTGCTTTGTCACTGTAGCACCTGCCCTTACATAGCTGTGTGGATACTGCCTTGTAAATTTTACTTTTTGGATGATTTGAGGATCCTGTACAGATGAGTGTCACTTTTTAAACCTTACAAAATTGTGCATTTCCCTTACATTTCTGAAAATATGTATTGTATTTGTAGAGTATACATTTCAGTGGATTGTAAATAGGACAGTAGAAGAGTGGATGCTTATGTTAAGTGCTAACACTACAGTAGAGAGAAAATAAATAACTTTTTTCAAAATGTATGAGTTGTCTTTCAGAGGAAGAAGTTGCAGGTAGGTATGGGTTTGGGTGTGATGTTCTTACCTGGCAAAATGCAGGTTTACTGTGAATTCCTTTCCTCAAGGAATTTCTGCTGGTATAAAAACGATAAAGGGGTTTGCTAATGCTGAGGCAATCCATCTCGTGTATGCTATACAGATAATGATAAAGTGCCTGATCTTTCTTGTGTCCTACAGTAATGTTTGAATAAGTACCTTGCTGGTGTCTCTGATTTCTTGGACAAAATAAGTAATGACAAAGTATTCCTTCTCTCTGTTTGTATTTACATAGAAGTAAGAGAGCTGCTGAGGATTTCAGACTACTTAAACAGCTGACCTCAGTGCATCACAGAACAGCAAGTAAAATCAGCTTGTGTTGGAGTGAATTGTTCCTGTGCAAAACTCATTTTTAGACTGGTGTTACATTTCTGAAGGAAGGTGAAGAGGTAGACACAACAAAAAATGTGACATCTTGCCCCTCTAACTTTTAAGTGCATCCATTAATTTTGGCTCAGAAATAATGAGACAGAATTACCAAAAAGCACTTCTTCAACAAACTCTTTCTCCAAAATGGGAAGCCATAAGATGTCCAGAGAAAGCCAAAAGCTATGTCAAAATGCTGTGTTCCTGTTTAAACTCTTTTATGGGATGTATGATAATTTGGCTGAGAACATGCCTCTCTCCCCATGAGTGGCTAAAGGAAGGCCTCTATCACTGCAAGCAACCCAAATTCAGTAAAATGTTGAGTGCCTCTCGTAAGTCCCTCCTAGCAGAGGAAATGTATGGCCTGGAAATAGCATAGTAATGTTGCTGTCTACCAAGCTTAGTTTTTTTAAATAATATTCTGTTTCATACTTTGAGGGACTGAACCTAACAGCTGAAAATCCATGAACAGGAAACAGTTACTGCAAGTAACTCAGATGTGAGGATGTTTTAAGATCATTTTAGAGGAGATGCTGAATTCAGGAGGCCTGCATGCTAGCTTGGATTACAAGCCAGTGTAAAGAGTGGCAGGCTTTCAGCTGATCTCTTGCCTGACATACTTTAAGTGTGGGGCTGTTGAAACAGGTTCTTTTTAATACCCACTGCAGTGAAGTAATGAATATTTTGTGTAGATGCAGCATAACTAACAAACCACTTTTATGCAGTACCAAGTAAGTATTGCAATTTTCCTTTTATCAATTTTTGTGAAATGGGTAGTGGATTTACAGTAATGTACCAGGTAATTATAGTATAGTGTAAGGGTGGTCCTGGTAGAAAATAGATTCCTTTTAAATAGGAAGTTAAAAATTCCAAAGTTCTTACTCCATGCTCTTACTAGCTTTCTTTATCTGTCAAGCCATGATATTTTAACTGGTACTGACAGTGGGAAGCGCATAGGCATGGGCACATTTTGTAGGGGTACACTCTGCAGTGTAACTCTGTTACGGACGTCTGGGTGACCACTTGTGTGGTGGAGTACTGCGGGAGGGCTCCTCTGGAGAGTGACAGGGGCTTGGTCCGTGTGTCTGCGGAGTTGTCATCAGCTAAGAGATGTGTGGAAGGTGCGTTGGTTTGCTTGCACTGCTTAGAGAATGTTTTTGTCTTGGAATTTGTATAAGTGTTCATTGTTTTGTTGGAGAAGAGTTACTAAAATCTTACACTGCAAATCTCATTACTGACATGATGGACTGCTGCAGTTTCATGAGTCTCATAATTCTGGCTTGGAGTGGCTGGAGTTGTTCCCAAGTCTTCCAGGTTGGAAAAAACCATAGGCACAGCATTTCCTTCATTAACTTGACTAGGCTGCAAATAAAGTGTCCAGAAGTCCCTGGGAAACCCACAGCCTTGAGTCTTCATAAGAGTTGCTTGAAAATAAGGTTTTAAGTTGCTACTCTCAGATGTAATGGTACCTGAAATCATTACCTCTCTTTTAAAGAGGGGGAAAAAAAGCCAGAGCAACAGCAGAAAGTTTGTGGAAGCTGTTGAAGAATTGGGCATGTAAGTTGATACTCATTTTTTTGTTACATAATATCAAACATATTTGGTTTTTAAATGAGGGGAGAAGGGGTTAGAAATAGGCCTTTCAGTCTTCAGAGGACGCAGGACTTAAGGGATGTGTAGGGGAGGAACAAAGGGAGGGGAAAGGGAGAGGTTTAGGTGATCTGGAGAGGAGTGAGCTGGGAAAGTAGAGGGTTAAGGGGTTGAAAATGCCAGGTCATGTAAATAGTTGGCTGGTCAGTATGTTGGTCTGGCTGTGCCCTGTGCAGCCTGTCTTATCTTTTTAAATCCCTTTCTACCTCTCCTCCTGCGTGAGGGACTCAGTTCTGGGGGTGCGGGGGGTGTCTCAGTGCAGCAGCTGGAGCCAGACCATGGGCAGGAGGTCCCATGTGACTGTGGTGCAGCAATGGGAGAGCCAGGGTGAGCAGACCCAAGTGCCAGCGGCTGGAGTGGGACCATGGGTCATGGGGCTCTACATGTCTATAGTGCCAGTGGCTGGAGTGAGTGTGGGTCTGGGTGCCAGTAGCTGGAGTGGGACTGCAGCCCCACGTGCCAACAACTGGGGAGATAGATTCTGGGGCAGCTGCTGGGCAGACTGTGTGTCTGAGCCCAGCTGCTGGGGGATCCACCCTGTACAGATGCACATACATGTTCCCACTGACAGATCTCCATCCTGCTCAGCCAGACAGGAGGAGGAGAAGGCCACTGTTTCCTGTGGGTGCTCTGTGTGGCCAGCCGTGTATACACATATGTATGTGTTGCGTACATGTCCTCTGTGTGCGTATGCCTACTGGGAATACATTTTCAGCCTCGCTACTGCCCGGACTGGGGATGCAGAGCTCTGGCAGCCTTGCCTCTCTTGGACTGTTGGATCCAACGTGTTTTCCCTTTAACAAGTACATCTTGGAAATCTGTTAATCAGTGCATGAAAACTGATGCAGTGCAAAGGTAGCAACACATAATCACATGCTTCCCTGCTCCAGTGAGGCTGTGGACACTTGGTGTGGCAGTGATGGCACCATTGGCAGTGATGCATCCTGGATGCAGCTGCCATCCTGGGGTTTCAGGTAGACAACTAAGCATACTGCTGCTGAAGAAAGTAGTCCGTATGATTCCAGGCAGGATGGAAAGGCTTACTCGCATCATCTCGGGGGCAGCAGAGGACACAGTGTTCACCTGTACTTTCTATGGAGAAGACTGAGGCAGACTCTTCTGACAGATGTGCAGCAGAAAGGACAAAAGGTAGCAGTTGTAGAATAGGAGCTCTGACTGGGTATAAGTAAAACACTCCACCAGGAGGGTGCTTAAGCACAGGAGTAGGTTGCTCAGAGCAATTATGGACTGTTCTTCCTTGGGGACTTTCAAAACTTGACCGAGTGAGATTCTGAGCAAGGTGGTTTAGTTGGGTTACTCAGAGAGGGCATGGGGGGTGGACAGAGAGATGTCAGGCTCTGTTGTCCACCAAAAATTGCATTAACAGCAATAAAGCTTACATGCCTAAGAAATTTCTTAAATAGGCAATGGATGTATACTGCTACCCTTGTGAGACAGGAGAAAGGATGATGTGGCCCTTTCTAATGGCTCACTAAGAGGCTACAGTTCAGAAAGCAAGCTTGTGCTGTATCTTTCCTCTGAATGGCTTCAAACCACATGTTTAAGGGGGTTGTTCAGTCCAAAGGGCCAGGTTAAGTATGATCTGAAATAAAATCCTAACAGATATAATGTAGATGTAGGGTCCTTAGTACTAGCTGTTCTAGTCTATCCATCTGTTCTGATCACTCTGCATTACCTGCTGCTGTAGACATACTCACAGTTACTTGTTTTGCATGAATATTTGTGGCCCAATGCAGTTCTTGAGATTACATGCCTGCCTCTTATAGCTTGGGCAACAGAAGTTGTTCTTCCAGAACTGGAGGTCACTGTTTTGATTTTTGACATTGGTCATGTGCCCCCAGGGACTAACATACTTAAAACCACAATAAAGTAGGTGTTTTCTAAGTTAAATATCTAAAAAACAGAAGCAGTAGCAGTCTTAAGAAAAGATGAGATAAAGGGAGAATTGGTGATAAATTCCAAGTTGACTCTGAATTGTTATAGCTTACCTATTGCTGTGGACATCCCCACTTTAAAATTTGCATTCATGCATTTTTCCATTAGTCATGTATTCCTATTCCTTTCTACGCTGTGGGCCTGGGAAACTCATGAGTATCGTCCCAGCAGCCAAATTCTTAATTGGTACAGGAACAGGGTAAGGAATGGCAACGCAAGTAGTCTTTAATACCACAGTTGCTGTCTAATTCTTACATGTTTCCAAAGAGTGGAATCAGGCTGTGCTTTCTTCCATTAATGCCCTACTGTGGAATGGGGTTTCTGACCTACATCTCCTTCCTAAAATAGAAGCTTTTTGAAACTTTATCTTCATGGAATAAGAAATAAGATAATAGTGTTTTGACACCGTTACCAGAAGGGTCAGTGAGACTCAGTTCCTGAACCTCTCTGGACAATTCTTCATGAAAACAAGCTACCTTTTTTCTTACCTTTTTCTTACCTTTTTTCAGGAAACTGCTTTGCCTATACTTGCTTTGCAAAGATAGTGCTTCCTATGCTAGATGTTAGAAGGCTTTATATTTTTGTATTGGCAGACCTGAGCCCTTACAGAGAACCTCATTTCCATCTATCCATGTCTGAAAGATCCACGGACTGTTAGTCTCTTCACTGCAATAGTATTGTCAAACTGCTAATTTCCATTTCTTACAAAGACTCCTCCTGCTAAGGCTCACGTGATCGCAGTGGCTTACAGCCTCTTCGGGGTTGCTGTGCACATCGTTGCTGGTACCACAGGTAAGTGGTACCTACAATATGCTCACAGCCCTCTCTTTTGAAGTCCAAATCTTCTGGTTCTTTGGTGATGAGGATTTTCCAGAAGGGGAGGCGGGTGCTTTGCTCCATTTACCGTTGCCGCAGTTGCATGCAGGAGGCTTGAAGTACAATACCGAGGAAACTCGTATGCTAAAATTTACCTTAGTGCTTGCTTACAGATAATCTCAGTGTAACTGTACAGATAACACATTTTGAAGAAAAGTTCCAGGTAAGTAACCCCTCTTTGTTCATTGTTCTGCTAGTCTTTGAGTTCCAATGCGAAAGAAAAATTACATAGTTTATGCTCTTAATGATTTCTTCCTTCGTAATGATGTGTTGCTGCAGCGATTTTTCCAGTTTCCTGTAGCCAGATGTATGTTTTGTTGTTTCCTCTTCCAAAGATGTTGTATTCTGCAGCTGTAAATACTTTCAAATTGTTTTAAAAAGAAAGAATTTATGCTAAAGGCAGTATATTCAATACACTTATGTTAAATTAAAAACAGGCGGTTTCTTTAGACCATTTGAAACCTGGCTCAAGTTAAAGAAACTTCTTTAATATGTGGTTCAACTGATAAATGTTTAAGTACTACTGTTTTACGTGTCACGTCACTCTCATTTTTTAGAAGGTGAATGGCAGCTTGGCTCTTTTTTCATCCAGTGGATCTTCTCTGCTGGGAATAATTACATTGGTATTTTTGTGTTGCATTTCATGTGTATTTAGTGTTGTATGGAGAAAGACAGTTCCAGCTCCCATCTTGCTTGTTTCCCCCCTGTTTTTTAGCTAATGCAAAATTCTGCTTGCTAGCATGTGTGTTGAGTCACTCACACTCAGCTCGCTCCATGTCTTCTCACAGAAGGGACAGCACCAGTTGCATTTTCTGCTCTGTTTGAGAAATACACTTGGAAAGCTGCAGGGCACTTGGTTTGGTTTAGTTCATTTAGAAAGGTAATCTTTCTCTGCAATTTCATGTGCAACTGTCTTGCTTTTCTTCCAGCCTGGCTCTTTGGAGACTTCCTTTATAAGCAACCTTTATTGAGAAATTTTATCCCAGTAGTAGGTCTCCCTCTCCCTACAGTCCTACTTTTATTGTTGATCAGTTTCAGTTGGCATCAGCAGTTGCATTATAAAAGGACTTTGGCCCCTTGGCATAAAAAATGATTTTTTTTTTTTTTTTTAAATAGAATGTAATTTTTAAAAGCAAATTCTCCTTGTCCCAGCTATTTTTCTCCAGGCCTTTTCAACCCAAAGGAAATGTCAGGCTGTACTTTCCAGCTGCCGTGAATCTAACTGCTGCTTGCACTATTGGATGTTTGGTTGAGTACATGTAATGTAGTCAATAATTGACACTGCCCTGCATCTGCTTCAGGACCAAATCTGTCTTCGTGTATGATAGCCCTCTAAAAATACACTGTACTGCCTTGGTGATAGTGATAAACCATGAAGCAGGCTTGCTTGGCTGCTTGTAAGTGGGAGTGCCTATCAGGCTAGAGAGGTTTCTGTCTGCTTGGATGCAGGGAGAAAAATTTTCACAGCCATTTGTGACATGAGCTCACTTACCTCTGCACCCCTTCACACAGAACACTTCACAGGTGATTTTTTTTTTCTTTGGCCCTTTACTGCTTGAAATTTACAGGATGAAATGTCTGTATTCTGTGCTTGAAGTTTGCAGAATGAAATGTCTCTGTTGGTATGGACTGTGACTCCAGTATCCTTAATGTTCAAAATCTCTCCTAGATTTTTATGCATAAAGTAGTTCAAAAATACACAGTAAAATAGAGCAAACTTTAATGCTTTATTTCTTCTGTATTAATTTTCTGGTTGAAATAAGTTGCAATTGCAAGATTTCAATGCATGACTGTCCTGGTTTCAGCTGAGTTAGAGTTACTTTT
>VYZW01012502.1:3401-24351 GCA_013401315.1 Balaeniceps rex
AAAATGGTAAAAACTACTAGCTATGTCAAAATTGATTAAATTCTTAGGCGAATTACTTCAATTGGTTTATGTGAACTGCCAGGTCGAGAGCTATGCTGGAGTCCTGGTGGTCTGAGTTATTTAGCTGGCATAAGTGGGATTGCAGTAGCTGCCACTGCTGTGGAAGTTGCTCACAATGCTGCCACGTACTGAGCATACAGCCCGCCAGAAAAATGTTCCCGATACTTGCATCAACTCAAGGTCCAGCCCTGGGAGTCTTAGTCTGTTTTCATTTAGGCCAAAAGCCAGTGACTTCGGGGGCAATGGATCTGATGACAGGAGCCTGGCTTCACAATATTTAGGAGCAATACATGCATACATCCTATAACACTTTCCTGTCCCTTAATCAACTTATGCTGGCAAATGTCACCAACTTTACAGGAAATCTGTATGTGAAGCGACTGCAAGTAATACTATAAACAACCATTTCAGTCCTCTCCTTTTAAAGACTGATCTTTTTGATACATAGTTTCAGAGATGCTGAAAAAACGTACACTTTGTTGTCTCAGAGCATGATATTCATATTGTTAATATTTTTAAAGCCCTGAATAATCTCATTGCAATGAAATATTTATGTATATAACACATTTTAATATTGTATTTTTAGTATACCAAACATTTTTATTGTTCATTGTATAATTGAATCAATGAATTAGAAGAAGGTTACTAAAAAAGGATTAATGCATTTTTAATGAAACTGAGTGATATAACTTCTGTTAGTCACTAAGAATAATGGCAGATCTATCAGGTTTATACAGATAAGAGCTTTGTGAGTTTATCTGAAAGCCCACATAATGGCTCCCATTTAGCTGTAACCCAGAAAAACAGACTTAACAATCCTATTCAGGGTTTTAATTCATTGTTTATGTATATGATCTCTCCTCCGCCTTGTGATCAGATCACCTGTCTAATCATGAAAATATGAATCTCTTTAGCAGATACATCTATTTCTAGTTGTAAACCACTTTTTGAAAACAATGCTCTTTCAAAGTCTAAATGGAAGAACCGAGCTAGCCATACAATACCCCTGGGAAATGTTTCTGAACTCTTAGGTTAATAGACAGGGGAACTGGTGAGAACTTTGTACGTTAATAGTGAGAATGTGGATGTTTCATTGCTCACACAGCTCGAATCCTTCATTAGCCCACCAGCCTAAATTATAAATACTTTCCAGGTAGAAACTGCTATGCTTAAAAATATCACAATAGAAAATCCTTATATTAGGATAACACTGTTTGAAATTTTAACACTACACAAAATGTTATATAAAAAATTAAAACAGCAGTTGCAAACTTGGCTCTGAATCCTACACAGATATTGTGTTCTTTGCAATGTAACATTTAATTTTCTATTATTTTGCAATGGATATAAAAATAGATAATGAAATTTTATGTTAGTACAAGATATATGTATTGCGGAAGAGAGACTTTATAATGACACCCTTAGAAATGTATTTGCATTTTTCAATGGGAGGTATGTTATCAAACTTCTTTTAAAGAGAAGGATTATAATATTTCTTCTATCTTTGAGTAGAAACTGAGAGAGAGTATACGCATAACACATACATGTGTATGGTACACAAGATGCTGTAGTATCGCTCAAGGACTTGTGTGAATTTTGTGAGACCACATAATTCATAGCGGTGAACCACAATTAAATAAATCACACCACCAAAATGGGCATACATTTTTTTCTACCACTGTGATGTGGTTTTTACATCATGTTCTTTCCAAACAAACTAAAAAACTATTCTATAATAGAAGTGTTTTAGATTTAAAAGGGTTTCAGAATTCTGATATTATATTTGTATCTTTCCACTTATAAAGCAAGGAACTTAATACACATCCAGTAGTACAGGCCTTGGAAGGACTTTGATTCAGAAAAGCACTTTACATGTTTATTGAAGCACTTGTCCTGATCTCACTGATGGGAAGCAGACGCTTATATATTTTCACTGAAACGAAGGTGATTCTTCTGAACAGGGGAAAGGGAAAGTAAACCTATAGCATATACAGAACTAAAATACCTTTTCCATAAATAATCATAATAATATCTTTTTTAAATTCAGTGTCTCAGACTCAACAAGTGCTAGAAGTAAATGCTGCCTCCCAATGGAAATGTGAAGTTTTTTTCCCAATAAAACAAATCACACAATTTCTAGTCCCATTGTTTTATCAGGTGTTTGGTCTTTAGCTTACTTCTTGTAAGAATTGAACAATTTTCATTCTGGATTTCACAATCAAATGTTTTGTTTTATGAACTTCATAACATGGGCTCAAAATGCACAGTTTCTGGAGTAAGGAGGATGTTTTTTCCCTTTAAAAACAACTACTTGAAAACTGATCAGGAATATGAAGAAGCAAAAATGGATTAGTGGTAGAGTTCAAATTAGGTCATGAAGTTCATGATAAATACAATTTACCTTATAATTCTGCAATTTACCACATAGCTCCACAACTCATAACTGTAATATCACTGTCACATATGTGCTATCAACAGATGCATCTGTCTGGTCACAGAATCTATGGCTGCTTTAGGGATATCTGCTAGTGGCATCTATTTAGATGGTTGTTAGGTATCTGAATACAAATAAGTGATACACATTATTTTATAATCAATGAAACGTGTCACTAGCTTCTGTGTAACACAGGAATGGCTGAATGGATTTTTTTTAAAAAAACCCCTTGTTCCAATTTCCACTGTAAGCAAATGCTTACAGGCAGAGAATGTTCATGAAAACTTTCAGAACAAAAAGATAATCTTCTGGGAAAGTTACAATAGATAGAAAAGACATGTCTGGAATCAAAATGCTTCCTCAGCCTCGACAGAATAAATAATAAATGCTTTCTAGGTAACTACTGCAGCTCTTTTGATAACATATATGTTAATAAATTAAAAATGTCTGTAGACTGACAAGTGTTTTGTGGGCTTATACTGGAAAGCCAACAGCTAATTATGAAAGCCTGACTTGACTAATCAATTATTCAGATGAACATTAGGTGCCTATTATATGCGTAAACATGGGAATTATATTTCCCCTAAGTAACTTTCTAAAATAACAAACCCAAAACATGCAAATTCAAAATAGAAAGAAATGGCACTATTATGCACTTATTGCACATGCAGAACTCCCACTGAATTATTCAGGGAACACGGAACCAAGAGCCTCGGTCTTCTGACTCTGAGCAACACAGCAATAGCAGCACATGCCATGTTGTATTTGTTATGCATGTAATATTGATTTAGCTCCTTCTTGCTGGTCATGTTTCAAATTCATTTCATGTTTAGGAGGTAGAGGAAAGGAGAAGTATCCCTGGACTGATATTTGCAGTATATTTTTACGCCTGTTGAACACAAGATTATCTGATAAATTAATAAGACCATGGCTTTTGAGTGCAGGAAAAATAAGCCTTTGAAAAGGAGCAGAAGTGAGGTAATGAACTGTGTTTTGAAAAGGTTTATATTTGCTTCATTCTCCACCTCCTGTATGTAAAGATTGTGAGGGTGCTAGTATTATAGAACAGATTCACTGGTGTTTCATTTAATTTGCAAGGCACAAAACACAGTAAGGTAATCGTCCTTTGCATTTAGAAAAGACCATGCTCTTAAACAGAAAACAGCAACAGGGAAACCAGAAATAGATGTGACCAGACACCTGCTGACAAACAGTGACAAATCCCACTGACACTGCAGTGACCCCCAGTTAGTCAAGATTTAATTAAGGGGTATAATTAAGTCAGTGGAACAGAACACTAATGAGTGGTGTTTTTTTATATGGGTAATTACACGTAAGAATACAAAGTAAGCTAGGCCCCTAAATATATCATTAAAATGAACAGTATAGAATGACAATCAGAGCTTTAAGTACTTTTTTTTTCTTTCTCTGCAATAATGCAGGTTGAAACAACACAGCTCGTCAAGCATCTGTATGCATGCTAACAAATGCTATTGGCCCAATCCTGCATGTGTCTAAGCATGTTGGTAACATGACCTTGGTGGCACAATGCACACCACTAGGGCTAGGCGTGTGTGGGTTTCCTGGGCTCTGTCTGCCATTGTGTTTGCATGTGTTTGTATTGAGCAGGGGTCACTTCGGCTCATTTTCTAACAAATGACATTCTGTTGCTATTCTCTTACAAGTAACACATCCTCTAGATTTCATTTATCAAGAGTGTTGATTACCAGGAAGACATGCATTACAAATTGTTCCTATGATTATCTGCACGTTGGGCGCAATATACCTTTACAATCAAACAACAGAGATTTCTTACGGCAGTGGTATTTTATGCCTGACCCGGTTCTCTGGAATTTATTTTGGGAATCCTTAGGCAGTTGAGTTAAATAGCTGAAATATCTTTGTCTACGTGATATTTGCTTATATTTCAAACAGAAAAGTATTGTAAAGTAGATTTACTTGAGCAACATGTTAAACTGGGGTGGAAAACATCACCATGAATAATGATGACAGTGGTAGGGGAAAAACAACTTTCCTACGGTCTTGAAGATTTAAAAGAATGCCTGTGTAGTTTGGGGCCAGCCCTCTGCCGGGATTACTCTATCTGCTCCCAGCTGGTAGCCTGCAGTTCATGACAGCCTTTTATCTGTTATCAAAGCAACAAGTGGAAAAGCAGGTCCTCCTGCCTGCTAACACTGTTCAATTCTCTCTGTAGAATTTCTGCTTCTAAATCTTTCCTTTTAACAAGTCCTCAGATTTCCTTCCTACTGCTGCAGGAGACACTAAATATGTCTCTCAAGACTTTAGCTCACTTGCCTAACTTAAACTCTGCAGGACACTAAAGGAAGAGAGAATAATTGCATTACAACAGGACGTTTTCTACAGGAACTGCCTGAAACGCAGAATCAGCCTGATCCTTCTCACACTAGAGTGCTGAGAGTTTAGCAATTGAGTTCAGTGACAGCAAAACCAGATCCTAATTACTCAAACAACACAGTGCCAATATAACACTTCAATTACAATTTCAGACTGAGACATGGGTTAGGCTTAAATTTAATCTACTAACCTACTAATCTACTTATTTATATAAATAAAAATTTTACTGTAACAAAAGCAAAGCAAACAAACTTAAACTTGAACCTTATGACATATATACTGTGCTTACTTTGCTTTTTTAGTAGTATAGGAAAAATAAAAAAACGTAGAACTGGGAGATATTTAAGTATAATTAATGTGAATTCTTTCAAGCAAAATCTATCCACTGAAACTGGACAGTTATTTGTTGTTAAAACAAATCTAAATGAATATACTTCATATAGTAAAAATATACATCCCACTTTCCTTAAATCATGCTGTCATGGATTAATGGGTCTTAGAAACGCAAGCCTATAACAGTTACTACAAGTATATTTTAAAAATCAAGGGAACAACTTAACAAGCTGTTACGTAGGCTATGTTAAACCATAATATATGTTAAAGGGGTTTAATTCTTTTCTAAACGCTGTTTTTTAAACAGATTTTCCCATGATTTATGACAGTTATGCAATGACAGAAGATGCTGTGGGAATGCCAGTGTGGCAGTGAATCCAGGACTTGCTCCCTCTCTGAACTGAGGCCTTTGCCACCAGGCTCCTCCATGCACGCCTAGGTGCCTTCTCGAGCCGGGCACAACAAATGGAGCAGGGGCCAGATCCTGCCAATGCTCTGCTCTGCCTGCAGTACAGTCCTATTGCACTTAGCAGAATTAGACCTCTGTATCTAACCCTACTCATTTAAGCCCGTTAGAGATTTTTAATGCACGTGAAAGCATGATTTGGCTCTGGGTACTCTGGCACTTTGCTAAGACGTGGGCAGAAGTGTCTCATTTTTATGGGGTGCCTGAGTTAACTGTTCTGGATAGGGCCCCAATAAACATAATCTTAAGATAAGGAGTCACTATTTTTGGTTTTTCCCATGAGCTGGAGCACAAGTGAAAACCCTAACAAAGCCGAAATACAATAAAAGAAGATGGGTTGTAAAATTTGTGTAAATGATTTCCCCATTTTTATCTTTCTGCAGGCATGAATAAAATACAGGACTAGCTGGAGCGACTTCCGCCTGGAGTGCAGACACACGTATGCATAATGGATCCCTGACATCTTCTTCTCCCCCATTTTTGTCCCTGCGAGGTCACCCCTGCCCAGCCGTGTATGAATGAACAGAAGCGCCTTTCATCCCCCACTTGCCTGGCGCTTCAAAAGGAACTACGAAAATAGCAGCAACAAAAATCCAGCCGCCTGCCAAAAGGCCCGCACACGTCCCATTCTCACAGGCATGCGAAAGGTTGGAGAGCTCAGCAAAATTTTTATGTACGGGAGCAGGCCCAAGGAAAACTCACACGCCATAACCAATTGTGGACAGAGGATCATCTATCAGCAGACAAATGCAGGAACTCCAGAATGTCTCTCCTCAAATGAAATAATATATCTTTGAAAGCCAATGCCCGTTTTAGGCCTGAGGCCCATATATCAAGCCTGAGAGGCTTGTGGATACGCTCCAGGGCCATTAACCTTCCACCTGTTTCCCCTTGTCCTTCAGGATGAGACCCTGCCCTTGATTTTACTCCCTTCCCTTGTTCATCTTCCGACAGAGTGTAAATGTAAAGCAGAGGGCCTGCGAAATAATTCAAAGGCAATGGACCAGGGACATGGTTACAAATCTCTGCCACTGGCACTGTGACTTATGCAGGCAGTTTGTCACACATGAGCCAGGTGACCTCTGTGACATAACAGAGAAAAATATCGCCCGAGATCAAAAGATGAGATTCAGGGCACTCTAACTAACTCTGGTGTACACAGCCGTGCTACGCGGTGGCCAAGGGTTTCCTCTCTTCCGAATACTGCTTGCTTTGCTCACTAGTGGGCAGGCCGTGCTCCTGCTACTCTCAGTAATCTCTCTTTCTCTCATTTCTTCGGAAATCTTTCCTGTAACCTGAATGTCAAACTTTGCCTCTTCCTGAAGCCTCTCTTTTTCAAAAAAAGATAATAAAATTGACAAGGAGAGACAGCAAAATGTCATTCAGCAGATAAAAATTAACACGTGAAAATCAGTAGCATTGAAAATGGTGGAATAATTGCTTTTGCAAATGGGTATGATTTAACCCAGTAATTTTTGAAACGCTAAGTAATACTAAAACTTTGTGTGAGGACATGCTGTCTCTGGTATTGCAATGAGAAGTCTTCAAAGTCTAAAACTTTTATTTGGATTCAACTGTCATGACAATTAAAATGAGAGTAGAGTTAGTATTAAAAATGATGTAATGCACCCAGATAACACACATCTGTACCGATTTGTATTTTACAAAGAGATATACTAAAGAACCAGAATAATAGCAATTTGAAATAAAGCCTAATCAGATTGATTTTTTTTTAAACCTTGAATTCATTTTTCAAGCTGTGTGCTACATAGGAAGTTTCCCAGCTGTTTTGTACATTCAGGACTTCTCTGCTGGGTGCAGACAAAAGAATAAGGCCTAACGCAGTGTTTCTTTTTCACTCCCCGTAACCTTACGGTATGTCTGGTATGGACATTTAATTTTGTCTATTTCATAAATTAAAAAAAAACCCACAACTGTCACAGTATCCCTGGCATGATGATGAAATGAGAAATACAACTGTAGCTAGATCAGCCTAAATCCCGTTCTAATCCTAAATCACTTTGGCACTTGCCAACACCTAGTTGATGAAAAACTCAGCTTAACCCATGAATGTATGTAAAAATACACATATGCAGACACAGACACACAATAATTCAACACATTGCTTACAAGTGTGCTAAACACTATCTCATCAGCTAATTTCATTCTGTCTCATCACATGCTGACTTTGAAAATTTTGCACAGAGTTCAAGCTCTTACCCAAAATCATCTGAAGGGGTAGTCTTCCACTACGGAAATATATCTAAATTCACTAAATCTAAAAGCATAAAAAAAGTTGAACTATGGATAGGACTTGAGGCTAAATCATGCAGTAGTTATAAAGAAATGCACAGCTGAAAATCATTTCATGTTTTCCATTGACTGAAGCCTGACGTAGAGCATTAAATGACTCTGTTGCAGAATATCGAAACAGTAAACTCAGTAAATGCAAAATTAATATTACAAAAAGATTATTGTGAAGTGTTACCACATGCATTTGTAAAAATAAGACTGTTGTTTGATTTTACAGTGCTAAAATCACTCTTGTTCGGACCCTGTGATTACACACACCTTTTCGTCTTTTTAATATCTCTAAAGAAAGCCTGCCAGAGATACAACAGTCAGCAGCTATGTGCAAGTTTTGTCACTGGTTTCAGTGAACTCCAATTCAGATCCCGGATGTCTTCATTTATGAAAATACCTAGAGTGTTACTTTTTCATGTAAAATATAGGTGATATATCCAAGAGTTCTGGCAGTCAGATCTTTAGCTCTCTTTGACACTCCTACTGAATATATGAATTTGTATTTAGGCCTGATTTCACTTAGGCTTTCTGCATCCCTTTTTTTCTTTTTAATATATTTGATGTGTCCCTGAAAAAATTAATATTTAATTTAAAAAGCACCTAGCCCAATCCATTGCCCTTTACAGTAAGTATGATCTAGTGCATCTGCTTTTGTAATATTCATGAAATTTGGAAATCAAGGCTAGGCATCATATACTACTCTAATAGAGGATTTTGCTCATTTGAGTGTTTGATCAGTTTTGAATGCCCAAATGGCTTATTAGAATTTCCAAGACATAAAGAAACTAATTTAAATGTTATTATATGTATAAAAATACTATCATATGAATATAATAAATTATAATATTTATAAATACACACTCAGATACACATGAAATGATTTGTCCCATTTACCTCCCACCATGTGGTTTTTGTGTAAATAGCTATTGAGCATCAAATATTTTATAAGATTAAAGGTTACAGCATGCTGATTCTAAAGAAGAGAATTTGACTCTTGTTGGTTTTAACATAACATAATGTCTTGTCTTGAAGAAAAAGCCTTAAATTAATTGGTTGACATACTACACAGATGCTACAAGTCCAGTTAATTGTATTTTTGAGTGCTTATGCCTCTCTGATTCAGTCATTTAAAACAAAAGAAAACAAGGAGTATTTAAGATTAAAAATAATAATAATAATTTGGGGCATGAACCATTCCTTGCATTCTTTTCCAGCTACAGACAATTTCTGTTGGGAAAAGTGCCATGTAGTATCGACAGTGACAACAAATTGTATTGTCTGGTGAACATCTGTTTCCGACTCCCACACTGATATTGCAGGTTGGGTACTTCTGAGTTAGTCTTCACAAGCTGCCCGACCACAGAGGAACTGGAAATTACTGGTACATTCAACTTTTATTATTGGAACACAGGAAAACTTTATCATCATGCTGGGAAGTTCTGTGTCTTTTGAAATATTGGAAAGAGGGTTATGTTAGCACAGAAAGCCACATGTGATAGCTCTTATGGAGAAGGAGGAAAGCGGCTCCTGTTCATTGTGTCTGTCAGTACATGCAGGTATGCAAGTCTGAGATCAAAATCTCAAAATAGAACAGTGTTTCTGTTTTCAAGATGCAAGGTTTGATGGCAAGGGTTTGGGAGGGGTAGGTGGTGTTTGTTTTTGATAAAAACAGTGGCACTGCAAAAAAGGACCAGATTCTCCCAGTCTTGCTCAGTATGTAGTAGTGGGTCCCTATACAAAATATCTCTGAAATTCAAAGCCATTTCTATAGGGCGGAGCAGGCTTAGTATGGCTTGCAGGATCTAGAGAATGTCAGTCTCAAAGAACTGATCTTTTCTAACTCATATTTAAAGCACCAAATTACTATGATAGCAACTCATGGAGAAAGGCTGTGTTAACTAGCTAAAATTATTACTTTTGAAAAGCCCAAATACAATACTAAGCAATGTTTTCAAAATCGAGGAGAGTTTGTTAAAATGATCAATGTAATTTTTCCCATAGTTATGCCACCATTTGTTATTCAGCCTGGAGAAAAGGGTAAAGTTCCTCTTTGGCAGGGACAGAGAAGAAATGAAGATACATTCTTGATAGGCACCGTGTGCCAGTTTGATAAAGCTCCAACTCCTGTAAATACACCAGCCAGCGCTGGGATAAACTACTGAAAATTATCCTCTTTTACAGAGAAAGAGGGAGAGAGAGAAACTCCACTGAACCTCCTATTAACACTAATTAGACTTAGCAGCATGCAAGGGAATCAAAGGCAAAACATGTGGAGCTCCTGCTGAAGTCAAGAGGAGAAGGGTATGCCTTAAAGGAGAGGCATGCAAATGGAAAATAAATGCTGTTCAACGTTACCAAATGAGCTAGTCGTGTAAACACTGACTTTGAGGTCTAACCCTTCCTACTGGGAACATGCCCCCCTGAAAGTTCATTCCTAGTCAGGAGAGAGCATTGTTCTTGACCACACTTGCAGAATGAGAACCTATCTTGTGAATGACAGGTCCAAACCAAAGTAAAGTAATTGCCATGTGTTTATTTCTACTCAAAGTTGTTATTATTGTTGCTGTTGTTAATATTCTTGTTGTTTATTCACTGTATTATAAACAAGGTCCATTGTTTTCCAAGTCCTGCATCAGAAAGACAGTTTTTTGATGCTACTCCTTATAGTGATTTTGGATTTCTCAAAGACTAGAAAATCTGTGTAGAATCTTAGCAATGCGGCCAATATTCAAAATACTGTTAGGGGATTCTAAGTCTCAGCCTCAAATGCAGAAAATTGCCTGATCTTGCTTTTCATGAGTGTAATGTACTTATATATGTACTAACCCAAACAATACTCCAATGGTACTTGTTTGTGAGTAGCTTGCTTTTTATGTCCCTCTCTTCTCTCCATATGCAGATAGACGGAACATCAGTGATTGTGGAGTAGTTACAAAAGAAGCTGAAACTATTTAATACTGTGGTGACCTGGCTATGAGCTACACATTAGTCTTGGCTTCCACTTGCACGCTAGACGATTTGCACCACCACCTAATTTAGCCTCACACCTCCCAGCAGCCTGTCTACTACATCCCTACCATCTCCCACAATTCTTTCTAATGTCAGGGTTCTTATGCCCTAAAACTACTGCACAGACAAATGGGAGTAGAACCAGAGACTTTGGGCAACTGTTGCCTGTTATTCTCCCTATATGGTTTTGCTGTTACCTGAAGGAAAGTTAATAGTTTGGATTAACTATCTTTGTGGTTTTATTGTGATTTTTACTGAACTCCAGGAGTAGCAAGGTGGAAAGCAGACTGCTGGCCTGTCTGACCCACCCACTCTGAACATTTTTCTCAAAGATTTCCACCTTTCCCCAAAAGGGTGCACAAGGAGTTTAAGGGGTTAGCACTGAAACACACTGACTGTTGTTGAAGATCTCTGTGGGATAGGTCAGTGGAGCTCAGAGCCCCAAATAACTGTAGTTACTGCCTCCTATGTAGTGGCTGTGGTACTAACACTGTTCCCAAGAAAGAGAAAGGAAAGAGGAAATAAATAACAAAAGGGCATTTAGAAATAACATAGCAAATGAAACGTAAAAACTTGACACAGGCAGCTTTACAGAAGAAAACAGGAAAACAGCAGATGCCGTGAGTGAAACTGGAAATACAGTATTCAAGATCTTAACTTGCACTTCTTATTCAGGCAAAATTCTCATTGGCTTCGGTAAAGTTTTCTTCTGATAAGCAGTACAAGACTGAGCCCATAAGCACAACATGATTTACACTGAAAATTACTGTATGTAAGACTGACTTGTTCAGCTCTCTATTTAGGAGAGTAAGCAGTTGTAGGTACACATTTATTCCCTTGTACAGGGAATTCTGGCCATAGCATGGAGACGAGGATGGTTCCCAGCACCCTGTTGCTCTTTTCTCCCCATACCTTGAAGAGGGATGAAGTAGATTAGGGGATGACTAGACAGCCCTGTCTCTACCTCCCGTAAAGCGCTGGATTAGCCCTCAGACTAAATAAGCAGCTGGTGCACAAGGGCTGCAGCAAGCTGCTTCTCGAGTGGTGAGGGATTATGACTCAGCACCACCAGTCACTGTGTTTGCTCATTACTCAGGACAAATTGCAAGACCGCAGTAAGTATTCCCCAATAAATACCAAAACGTATCCAGATGAAACAAACAGACGGTGCTGACTGTAACACCAGAATAAAGATACAATTCTTCGTCACATCCAGTGTCACTTAGTCAGGGTGATGTTTCCTGTATTCAGCAAACATGCCAGTAAAAGAATTTCCTTGGCATACAGACAATGTGGAAATATCCTTTTAAAAATCAGTTAATACCAACAGAACTCATGAGCTAGCGGGAACCATTTCCTATGCTATGGAAAGAACACTTGAATAAGGTTAACCAAGATATTTCACCCTCCCAACCTCCCCCCTCCCCATCTATTTCTGGATGTCTTCTTTTGTTCACCCTTTGCTAATTATAGTGGCCTTGCTTAGGTGATATTTATAGTCTTAAAAGAGTTGCCTGACTTTTAGAACACTTTATTCATGTATATTTCCTGTGTTTATTGTTGCCTTAACTGATTTTTATATTAAATTTACTTGATCCAAGATTTTATTTAGCAACAAATATCAAAGTAACTTTTCTTTCAACAAATGCAAGAGCTGTATTTAGATGTAAAAAGTATTTTTCTAATTCTGAATTTCTGAAAACAGATTTTAGTTTCTTTCCCTCTCCAACTGATGGGTATGACAGATGATTCCAGAATTAGACAAAATGAAATTTCTTTTTTCACTACAATATGATTATTTTGTATCTTATTTTACTAATTTATCATACCTTTTTTTGTCTGTAATGGTTGCTTTAATGACTGGGGTGTTTCCAAGACACAGTGTTAAATATTTGTTTGCCCAGACTGCCCCGATGTTTACCTAACCACCTATAACTGAACTTCTATCAGTTACAGAAGTGGAAAAAAAGACATTGAGGGTGTCCCTCTAAAATTATAACTTCACTTTCCCACCGACACCATACTTTATCTCTTTCTTAGTTTTCCTTAATCCCTTAAATTTGCCCTTTTATTTCTTCTGTAGTTGCTCTACAAATGTGGCTGTAGTGATGCCAACAGCAACAACTTTCAGTCCCTATTTCAAAACAGCAAGTAAAGAACATTTTAGGGAAAAAATTGATGCATGTCTTTCAACTCTACTGAAAGCAGTTGGATTTGGGGAAATGTTAAAACAAAGCGTGAGACTAACTGGCCGTTCGCCTTTCAGCAGAGACCCCTTCTCCTTCCCTGGTAGCTGCCATCCTGTCAGGCAAGCACAGGCAGAAGTAAGGGCACTGCACCTCTGTGGAGGACAAACCCAGGTAGCTACAGCCTGTTCAGTGTGCTGGCGCGCCGATGCCTGTGTGCATATCGCCGTTTTACACCTAAGCAGTGTTGCCTAGCGGGACCGGTGAAGGGCAGAGCAGCCCATTGCAGCCCACTCCCAATGGTGACATGGTGAAGGGGGTGGCCCCTTCCTGGGTGGGCTGCTAGAGCCCTGCTCCTGTGCAGGTCGTACACCTCTGGAGCCTGGGGTTGGGTGCCGACCCCGACGCACACCTCGCCCTGCCCTGCAGTGGGGTTCAAGTGCCATGCAGGTGCAGAAACACGGGCAGCAGAGTGGCTGCCCAGGGGACAGTGTCCAGCTTCGTGCGGCACCTCAGGCTGCCCGCCCATACCCCTTTTACACAGCAAAGAGTCAGTCTCAGGTCAGGGAGAAGGAACATGTGAGAGAGACAGAGCCGCAGCCCTTGAGTTAGCTGCTTTTTTAGCGTTCACTCCAGCGTTATTTGCTGATGTCCTGCGCAGAGCCCAGCTCCTCTTCCTGAGGCAGGGCCCTGAGGGCACCTGCAGGCGCTAACGTCCCTAACCGTCCCAGCTGGCCCCCACCCACAGCACCATTTAAGCTTCAGCCAAGGCCCTGGCCCTCCTTGGGCTGCCTCACAGGCAAGGCTTCCTCACTGCCTTGTGTGTGTGCCCTTGCCTTGTCCCTTCAAATCATACCTTGTCCCTGGGGCTGGTGAGGGCGGTGGGGTGGGCCAATCCTGCAGGCACCCCTGGGGCCTGCCCTGGTTTGGGCAGGGGGGTGGCAGGCCCGTGCCCCTCACTTGGGCTGAGGTGGTGGGGGCTGCAGAGCCTGTTGGTTTCTGTGGCATGTGGAGGGCAAATGTTGCAAATCAATTTTATAATGTAGTAAGACAGTGTGTTGTGATTTAGCTAACATTAACTCTGAATAACACTGTGCTTTTTATTCAGAGTTGAAGTGAAACTTGATAATTAAGAGGTTTCGTATTAGGAAAAAAAAAAAAGTCAGAAAACACTTAAAAGCTGTCCTAAGGGTAGTGATGTTACATTTCAGTTTGCTTTTAACTGTTCTTTCCAGCTAGGTGTGGGAAAAATAAGAGGGATTAAATAGCTACTTTATATGTCACTTTACTGAAAGATCTGTACTGCACTCATTTAATAGGGTACCACATTGCCACTGTCTTCACATTGGCTGTAATGGAGTTCAAACTAAATGTTTATCATTCATTTGGATAGTTCTTGAATTGCACACAGGTTTAAACTAATTTTTGAAATATTATTTCCTCTTGTACTAAAACTCACCCTTTCTTGAGGTTGCTATTTTTGCATATTGGCTTGTGGGGGGAATAAGCAACCAAATTTTATTTCCAGCACATGAAATTTTTTCTTTGCTTCATTTTATAAGTAGTCTTGTAACTTGAGGCTATGAAATAGAGCAAAAAATGATAGTTTCAATGCATGACAAAAAAAAGAAAATTAAATCTATGGCTAAGCTTTTGGCTAGCATAAAAATGACATGCTTCCCTGGCAATAGGTGGGTTGTTCTATTTTAGAAGTCTGAAAATCTACTTGTTAATGCATACTGGCCAAAGTTTGGAAGCAGAGAGATACTAGATAGATGTTTAAGTGCAGTCTGCCTCTTGATTTTACTCCCTCTATTTGAAATTCAATTTTATAATAATTTTAAAATTGGAAATGGAAAAGACTTAAGTCCTCTAGTATGTTCCTGTGCCTATATAGCTGTATAGTGCGTCCAACCTGTTCTGAGTGATTTTACTACTTACAGGACAATTTGAGCTGCTTTAGGCCTTCTCTCCAATAATGAGTCTGATGACTGGATGGTGTGGAAAGCATCTTATTGGTTCTACTACAGGTAGAATACAGCTCCCCACTCTCCAAGGTCTTTGTTTTGTTCAGATGTTGTGCTTCTACATGGCTGTCATATGGTTGTATTTGTTGCTTCATCAAGCTATGAATATTCAGATCTCTTAATCTTTCTTCATAAATCACACTTTCCTCTGCTTTTCTTGTCATTTGTCAGCATTTTTCAGCCCTAGAGCTAACTGAATTATGTGAGCTATTGCCTCTGCAATGCTGCATATACAAAGACGATCATCCCTTGATCTGGAGCAGCTTACCTCTACGTATGAAAGTACAGAATAACATTCATCTATATTATAGGGCTTCAGCAGGGCTGATAGGAAGTCTGTAAGTGACTTCAGTATGGCTAGGATTTCATCCTTACTGTAGGGGATCCTAAAGCCTACAGGTTAACAGAAGAACATCCTTAAATCTGAACAGCCTTGGTAGATTTACAGAGGCAAACTTTCACTGTAACTGGGAACCATCCCATACAACAGAAATATCATACAGGTATTGTACGCAAGTGCTGGATTTGAATGATACAGGTATCGTACAAAAACACTGGATCTGAATGAAACAAGCTCTCTTCCTGTAGTAAGATTTACTGCCTGGTTGTAAGAAATGTCATAATTTGCAGGGGGAAAAATGGCCTTTTTTGTGGCAGAAACTTGCAAAAAATGGAGTTCTTTGCAAGTGAAGATCTATCATTCTACCAATAAAACTGTGACTTTCTTAAGCAAAACCAGGAAACATAGCTATAATTTTCCAAGAGGCTGGAATTGTTTAATTTTTAATGTGCAAAGCTCTCTCCATCATTTGGCAAAAAGAGCAAATCCTTGCAGCAGAAGATAACAGTTAAAAATAGTAGTCTGGAAATACAGTAGATTATGTTAACGTGGCTAAGCATTCACTGTTCAGTTTCTTAGCCAGTACAGCAGTCATTATTAGAATTCACTTTAATATCTCTTTGGACTAGACACAGCATGCAAGATCTAAAAAGCACTATTTTTTTCATCTTGCCCTACAGCAATGTGATGTACATTTGGTAATGCACCCAAGTATTCTTTCTACTGACACTGCTGACAATTGTCAAACTTAAATTGGAAACTTAGGCTTTGAAGGAAAAAAAAATTACACAAACCAGAAGTTTAACATTATGGTTTAACAAATGCCTCTGACTCACAGGTGAACATGCAAGTGTGGCTTTTCCCTCCCATCAAGGCTACAGTTTCTGCTTCAGGCTGTGTGGCAGGAGTGGCTGCAGCTATATAATTCCCCATGTCCGTACTACAGCCTATTATATCTCTGCCTGTCACTACCATTAGGATGAGCTGGGTAGCTTTTGGAAATGTTACTTGCTCAAGTTTTCTCTAATAATAAGTAACAAAACATTGTTATTGCATCATGGCTATTCATGGGAACCTGGGTAAGTTTGCTACAGTGAACTGGTGAATGCAGTTCCACTCAATAGAAGTGGCAGCCTTTCAAAAAAACACCTACATGGAGCACAGTTCTCAGTCTCAGCATGATGCTGAACATTGGGTATTAGATGGAAAAATTACTAAATCCAGAGTGACTGAACTCAGTCTACTGCTATCAGAGGTGATAACATCATATGGCGGAGTGAAACTAAAGTATCCAGCTCTGACATGAATGGGAGTAAGAGAATGTCATCTTTCTTCTTACCCCTGAAAAGGTGCCAGAGGCTTAGCAGTGAACAAACTGTTTAGAAAGTCTGCAAAATTACATGCCTGCGTGCTGAAATGCAGCAATTTAGTTGCATCCTTTTGTTCAGAGGAGAGCCAGAAGAAGATCATGAAGTTAACTTCCAAGATCATGAAGTTAATTTCCAACAGTGTTCCCCTACAAGGTTCAGCTAGGTGGCAGGTATAATGCCTTGCTTCATTAAGCCATAGTTTCTCTGCTGAGGCTTCTTTCTCTAGTAATGATTTTACTATTTGTGAAATTAAATTAATGATTCTAAAGCAAAGAATTATTTGGCTGTGTAAGAGAAATACTTTTCCCTTTCCCCAACATTTTTTAAATATTTGAGAAATATTTTTTTATCCAGATACGTTTAAGCCAGACTAAAAATCAACAGCTACACGTGACAACATATTTACTAATCTGATCACTGATATTAAAGGAAGTCCTGGACCTCAGTTTCTGCCAGCTTCCCCGATTGAAAGAACACTGCAGAAGTTTTATTTCATCAGCTATGCTGGTTACATTTCCTGTCCTGATAAACGCATACTACAAAGTCCAAAAGCACTTTAAGTTATCAAGTTGCCTTTGATTACTTAAGTCTAAATAACATATCAACCTTTCATCACCCTGAAGAAGAACTTTTAAGGTATTCCACTGCTGATATTTTTTTCTCAAAAAAACCACCACAACAACAACAACCAGCCCATTTTTTTCCTATTCTGTGTTAATTCAGTTTAATAATTGGATTTCTATACTGTAATTCCTTATTTTCTATGCATTTCTTGATACTTAATTACATAGAGACTGAAATTGGAAATTAAAGCTGATTTATTGAGTATTATATTACTATATCTATCTAAATGCATTTTACAGAAAAAAGTAAGAGACTCCAGGACTTCTGTAAATCCTATTCGCACTAAGTTTGCACTGATTTAAGAAAGAATTTGAAACTGCTGATACAGTTGTGCTTATGGGGAATATGTAATACAAAACTAGGCCTCTGTTCACTTATTAGCTGCCAAAAAATCTGTGTTACCAGGTAGAGTAGAAGTTCTATAGATAGGGTCCTTTTGAGATATGTGGTTAAACCATTGTTTCTTTGAAGGCCACATTTGCAGCTAGTGTAAGCATGGACAAATTTATACTTAGAGCAAGAAATCTGTCCCAGAACTGGTACAGTCTGACATCAATGAATGGCCTAAATTTGCAAACTCAGTGAATGGTTCTAGGATGAGCTTCTTTAACACGAAGTACACTGGCTCTTCCTGCAATCATTCACTAAATGGGCTTGTGCTCACATAGTACTTTGACCTATGACATCCTCACTAAAATAGCCAAGTAAGTCAGGGTAATATTTTTTGTGAGTCACAAGTCCTTTAGTGCCTTTTTTGTGACTATCAACATTTAGTTAATTTTCTGATCCTCAGCCAGGAGAAAGTATCCTGAGGACTGTTCTACAGTGCAGGTTCTGTTTTCTTCCTGCCCCAAGCAGAGACTGCTTTCTTTTATGGGTTCAGTAGTACTTAGCTTTGGAGAAGTAGTTGTTGAATTTCCCCTGATGTAGATGGATGAGGAAAGACCAGCCCAGTGGAACTGTCTGCATCCTTTCTTAGGGCCAGGCAACCTTTGGACTCTAGAAACTCTTGCAATATTTTCTTTTTGGCTTTGTACAAAGACCTTTCACCCGACTAAGACACCTGGCTACAAATCCAGCATCCCCAAGGCATTCCTGAGTTTTCTTAGCTGAGGGTAAGATAGATATATCTTACTTTTATATTTACTGAGCTTTCAACAACTCCAGAATAGCAAACAAAGGCCTTCTTTACTATTTCTATTAGTATCATCATTAGTCTTCTAGGAGGTTATCTTCGTATTCTTATTTCATCTGTGTATAAAGAACTATACAGAAACATTTCTCATTATGAATAAGCAAGTAATATGTGATGTCAAACCCCAGAATTTATGATGTAATTACTAATTAAAAAGTATTCTGACTTCACAAGACAGATAGGTATGTTTGAGATTTTAGTAGGTGTTAAATTCAAAGTTACTGGATTGCCACTGGCTGCTTTGGATCTTACTCTAACATTATTACTAATCCTTACTAGTTTGCTTCATTAATATTTCTGTTAATTTCTGATATCCAACATGAAGATGGGAGGATCTGCTCCTTAGCAAATATGAGCATTAGCCTTAAATTACTTACTTAAAGTCATACACAAGTCAAATTCTGTAAAATGCAGTGCTTGCTGTAGGTAGTTCCACCCAGTCAATATTTTTCACCTTTTACATGTTTACATGTGTAACACATTCCAAAAGAGTTTGTAGAGCAACAAGTGAGAAGATTGTGATAAGCATAAGCTGATAAATGCTTCATGAAATAAAGTTTTAAAACATGTTTGTTATCACTTGAGATCTCTTTAAAAAAACCCAAATTTTCAGCCAAATGGAAAGAAAAAGAGAAAACTTAAAACCTGTAGTTCACTGGTGGTTTTTTGTTATTATCTCTAGGGTAAACGTGGCCTAAACCACTGATGGACTGGGACAATATTTTTTTATCATGTCCTCCTCCTTTTCAGACCCTCCTAAACTCTGCTAGCTACAAATCTCTAGGAGTAGCAGAAAGGAAAATGTTTGCCCTTTTATATGAATTGAAGAGACAAACATGTAAGACTAAATTTAGAACGAAGTGAAAGGATGCAGTAAAGAATTGCAAACATTCTGCTTAGTAACTCACAGCCAGTTGTGCAAGGCATCACTTATGACAAAATCTTGACGAATTTCATACAAACCACATTTGTACCTTTTTGCCGTTTAATTATTTGAGTAATTTAAACTTTTAGTCCCAGAGATCTGCTAATGCACCTATCTCATCTGAAACACATCTCAGGATTCAGTTGTTGAGTTTAGACAAGTAGGAATAATAGGAAAATATCTTCTCAAGCAAATACATACTTCTCAGCTGTGTATAGGTAGGGAACAAAGTTAGCTGTTCTGAAAATCTAGTTGCATCTTTATTACAATTGCCCTTTCCCTTCCCTCTGCATTTACAATCTCTCTGTCATATTCTTAGGTGGTTTTTTTTTTGCTCTCCCACAGGTATTCATGTTCTGTGGAGCAATCTGAAATAGCTGTTTTTGCTACCTTGATCAGAAGGAGCTGAAACCATGAATGGATAGAAGAGAGCTGTGTTCAGGAAAAGTTTGGAAACCCTGTGTTTAATTCTGATCCTCTCTTCTCAGCTGCAAAGAGAGATGGTGTTACCAGGTGCTGTTAAAGTAGAGCCTGATCTAAACATGTTTTGAGCACCTCACTTTTTTGAAGTTGAGAAGCTTAAGGTTCTTAGCATTATGTGTAATCTGGTCCCTAAATATTGGATGTGGATGGATTTCCAAGTGTGCTGTTATTGTTCTGGAATGCTGTGTGGTTTAGTTGATCTTGTCCAATTAAAAAAAAAAATCATCTGCATATGCCAGAAGGTATGAAACCATCTGAACTCTTAAGTTTCAAAGATATAAAGAGTACAAATACTAAGATGAAACCAATGCCTTCTAAAAATGTGTGAAAGTCAGTTCACTAGTCAAAGGCTGTGTGTAGTGAATTTCTAGAATATATGTATTTCCAGAAGTCTGTATGTACGTGGTAGTGTATATATACATCCAAAGCCAGGAGAAGTTGGTCAGCATTTTCATGAACCAAATTTCTGCATCTTTTGTGTCCATACTAGTAAATATATGTTGGTTGAAGAATACCATCCAGGCTGAGGTTGGAGGTGAAGACCATATCTAAAACTACTCCAAGTATAGTACATAGAATCTGCCTATAGATTAAGCCATGGAACCATAAAAAGTAAATGTTGCTTGAATATTTTTTCATATTCTCACTTTAATCATAACTGGAATTTTAAGGCAGTTCATAACTTAAAAATTCTTACACTGAAGAGTATCTTGTTCTGCAAGTCTCAGTGATTTTTAACATGGTTACTCCAGACTAAAGTACTCCCTAGTGTATGGGTAGAAAGGTCTGGTCTCTGATATTTAGGACATAGTTTATTG
>VYZW01012502.1:25009-39343 GCA_013401315.1 Balaeniceps rex
AGTTTTTTCTGAGACGGAAGACATTTTATTCAATCCAGAGCTAATTTCTGTATCATGAGAGTGGTTAAAAACTGTAGTTTACATCTATTGTCTGATCCCAAATTTCTGGCTTAAAATTTCAGACCTGACCACAACAGACCACAAAATCGCTTTAATAAAAAGTCTGAGAAATGTAAATGGGGGAATTTCTGGCCATCAGAGAGCTGTGCATGAGGATTTATTGCATGCTCCAACAAAATCAAGAGCCTAAAGGTCATTGTAGCCAGCCTAGATTAAAGGAATCCCCCATGTATCAGTGGTGATGAGAACCAAAAGGAGTCCTTAAGGTTATCTTCTTCCTCCTTGCTTTCTGTTCCGTGTATACCCTGCTTAGGATTCAGCCTTCATGGTTAACTACACACACAAGAATGCACAAAATAATATCCCAGTGAGAAAGTGAATATTCCAAGTGTGGACATATATAAACAGTGTACATAGATGGACAGAAATGGCATTCCCCCATATGTTAAATGAGGTAATAAAATGATTACATAAATGAATGTATAATAGTGTAACAGGTGTGCTTACAACTCTGAATACAAACCAAACAGTGAGCAATACTGACAGCGAAGGAGTAAAATTTATGTGAGGCCCTATGGAGGTTAATAACAGTTGTGATAAACAGTAAAGTACAGAAGAGCTGAACTGAAACTTGAATCTCTTTGCTACAGCTAATTACAGGCTCAGGTGGAAGACAACTACAAGCTTCTCCTCATAATAGTCTGCCTACTTCAAGCCAAATAAATTAAGAATGAAATGCTTGGGGGAAAAAAAAAAAGATAAACCATACTTTCTTGCTTGAAGTACAACATTGTAACAAATGGTATTTTTTTCTTGATTGAATGATAATATAAGATGTAAGATTGTTACCTACCTTAAGTTCTCTAAAAAAGATGCTACTCCTAGCCCACTCAACGATGGAGAAGAGGGTTTGGTCAGCCATTTTACACATAAGCCCAAATGTATTGAGCTTCTCATGCTTGCTTCTGTTGGCTTGCTCTTGCTGCAGATATGCCATGATCTTAGCTTGGACTTGCGGCTCATCTGGCTCACATTTCAGGAGTTCCAATATCAGATGTGGAATACTTGCTGGTGAGCTTGTTTGATAACTATCCATGTATGAGTAGCCCATTATTGACTCTGGTGAACTAGTGTAAGGGTCAGGGTACTCAGACTTGATAGCACGGCTTGGAAAATGGCCATAGCTTTGGTAACCTTGCAAGCTGCCATGGGGCGGCATTGTCATACTAATTGGAGAGGTTACAAAGGGACTTCTGTCATAGTCTGTAGGAGGCAAGGCAGTATGGTTCAGAGGTAGGCCTTTGGAGGCAGAATGGATGTTCTGGATTGCAGAGGATATTGTCAGGTCAGTCGGCATTGCTTGGATCACCTGAGTCATGGCTTCTAGTTTAAGTCCGTTTGCTCGGATAAGAGCTTTCTTCTGCTGCTTCAATGCCCTGTCTCTCTTGTACATTGGTCCAAACTTGTTTCGACCGCCACGCATTCGGTCAGCTCGCACAGCTGTCAGAGGAGAGGAGGAAGTAAATCATAATTAAAACTTGGAATCAACATTCTTTAATGAAACATACATTAGGACAGAGCAGAAACGTAAAAATGTAACTCTTCTTTTGTTTTCAAATTCAAAGTAGCACTTTTATTCCTAAAGAAAAAGATTTCTTTTGACTTAACAAATGTCACTTTTTTTCTGGTAATTTAAGTATCACATGCATATATTACTAACGTAGAAGGACTTCTCTTCACATTGATTAGGACACAGGGACAAACACAATGGTTGGCTACAGGAATTTCACACCTGCTATGGGATCATGTGGAGATCTCAATGTATATTTGGTTTTATGTCAAGCTACTATGTCATTAAGAAACAAGGGCTGATGTCCAGAATTTGTCTGAGACGTATCCAGCGGACCACATTGTCTCATTATAATCATTCCATTACTGCCTTCCACCGCAGCAAAACATCTGAAACGCAAATTGTGAAATGTTCAGTAGTCACAAAGGGGAATGCGTTTTTCTTGGCAAAAAGGAAATATTTCCTTTTGATGATTCTGTTCAGGTTGGTGTAAAACTTTAAGAGATTTCTAGTTAGCTAAACAGCTCTACACAAATGTTTAGCTGCAGTTGGAATGTGCAGAGAGAAAGCTGTCAGCTTTGTTGCCTTCCACACGGAAGGTGGAAGTGAAACAGAAACTATTGACACTGTTCTGGCTTGTAATATCTCTGGAATTAGACATAATTAAAACAAATCCACCTCAACAGCTGCCTTGGGAGTCATACTGGTGGTCTCTGTCACAGCAGTGTCTGTCACTGTGGTATATATGTAATGGACTAGTGAGGAGCTCTCACCAAGCCCACCTTGCCCAACGGCAATTAGATTGAAAGAGGAACCTTTGACAGCCTGGTGACATGTTGAGACTGCTGAGATTGCTGGAGGTTAAGTTCTTGAGCTTTTTATCTTAGGGATTAGTAGAACATTAAAAATTTATTATGAATGCTAGATACGCATAATACTGTACATTATCATAAGGACTTTAACGTTTAATGATTTTTTTTTTGGCATGGTAATTTATGAACTAGACTTTAAGGCTATATCTATCGCTATCAGGGAAATACATATATAAATGTCACAAGTGTTTACAATTATGGAAGCATGTGTTCTTCCAATTTTCTAAGCAAAGGAAAAGAAGTTGTATGGATGTGTGGATAAGGAAGCTAAAGTACATTTTCTAGAGTATCTTTAAAACTACAGGTACTTTGCTTAAATTTGTAGTGAAAATGCTGCAGCTAATATTGCTGTTGAATGTTGATTTTGTGCAAAATGCAGGAAATCAAAATAATTAAATCACCATGCTGGTAAATGTAATTGACTTTAAATCTGTATACATAGTATCCTCCCAGGTATTCTACAATTAAAAACTGTGAGCCAAATTGGATCTGCAAATGCTTTTGTATAACTCCTATAGAAGGTAAGATGAACTCCATGTAATCACAGAAAACAAAATTTGGTCCTGTATCATTGTCAGCAATTGAAAGGAGTTAAAAGTAGGAGTAGATAAATGTATTTTATCCTTATTCTTAACGTCAACAATGAGAAAAAGGTTCCAAATGTTCTGTTATTGTACTATTTAAATTTGGAAGAACATGCAGTGATTCAGGATGTTTAGTGCAGTGTGTCAGTGCTAGCTCAGTCTTGTGGGCAAATAGAATAGTATTGAATCCATGAAACTGCAGGAGGCAGATCTTTCTGTTTATCTTCAGTTATATCAACAGCTTTCCTTTGCCAGACTCAGGTGATTGGGTCTTATCCTTTATGGTTCCCTTAATGGTTTATGGTTTCCCTCCTTGGCCTGATTTTTCCTTGTTAAGCGTCTGGGGTGAATGCCGTTTCAGTACAATTGTAAGAATAAGGAATTTAGGAGCTTGCCCTTGGTCAAGCAGAAATGTCATTTGCTGTGAAATCTGAACTTTAATATTTTATATATCAAAGCTAGAATGAACTGTGTATGATTCTCAAATTTGAGTCGATGATGATTTTGCATTTGGTTATCTCAAAGGGTATTGTACACTTTTCATTGTTCTCTGTACATGAGAAAATGGAAAAAAAGTAAAAAAGTATACTTCAAAATGCCTTATTCTCTTTCATTCATAATAGCATCTCAGGTATAGCATCTCAAAAATATAGGACACAACTTTAGAGATTATTTGGTTCCTTAATCTCAAAGGCAAGACAGTGTGAGAAAAGCCCTTATTTTATCTGTTTCTCTGTTTTCTGCCTTATTGTCAGAAGAATATGTATAAAAAAGCAACCCTAGGTAAAATATAAATAAAATCAGATCACTCTCCATAGCAATGACTAATTTTTTTTCTAATCTGGACACTTCTTACGTATTTTATGTTTAATCTAAATTAAGTCTTTTTAAAAAACTGCAAAACTGTTCTAGATCCATTAATTCAAAAACTCTAAAATACTGAAATATCAAATTATATACATATATGAAAAAATGGATTATGGTTTTGACTAGTTGTTAGTGATTTACTATTTACTCATTAGATTTTTTATACAGCAACAATTTAATTGAGCGTTCAAAGTCACCTTTTATGATAATTTCAAAACCACAATAAATATGTAGCTTTTTTAATAAAATAGCATGTAATAAAATATGTAATCCTATCATTTTCAAAATTAATCTATAGTATAGTTGACAATATCAGCAAGACTACAGCTCTTACCTTCCAATTTCATTCCAACACTCAGACATTTTTGAAATCGACAGTATGGGCATCGTTTTCTCTGTGTTTTGTCAATCTGGCAATTCTGATTTTCTATACATGTGTACCTTTTGTTATTCTGGACTGTTCGCTTAAAGAATCCCTGTATAACAGACACAAAAGTTAGCCTGTTTTGCTTGAATAGCGTGTTTCAGCATTTTATTTTATGGAAATCATTGTAACATATTTTTCAGACACCACTCAAGCACTTATGAAGTTACATATTTTATTTTAAATTACAGTGAGATGTACCCAGGAGAAAACCACCAGACTCCAGAGGAGTTTTCTTGTGTTAGTGGTATGTTTTATAGACTTATGTCAAAGCTTGGTAAGACTGGCTATAGTCTCCTGTGTCCCTAACAGTGGTAGCAGAAATAATGAGGCTGACCATTTCCTTTTGTATTCTTCAATAACTGCAAAATTATTGAAGTCATCCTTTTAAAGTAGTTTTACATTATATAAGTAGGGACGCTGTTGCAAAGATAACAGAAATACAGAGTACCTCTGGCTACTGTACATCCCAGTGGTGCATGCCAGAGGCATAAGTAGTGCTTGTTGTTCATTTCTCATTGATTATTTTATAATGAAAATATAATGTGCTAAGTTAATTTTTCCATGCAACTAAATATTTTAAATTGCATTGTTCTGTCAAAGGAGTTTCCTTTGCAGTGCATTACTTAAATAATCATAAAGAACTTCAAAAAAATTCTACATGACAAATTTGACATGTCATAAATTCATAAGTGTTTAAACCCTTCAGTATAATAGAACCATGCAGATACATTTTCTTCCAATATGATAAGTTGCATTTACAAATATTTTATTCTCAAAATTAATGAATGATTTAAACCAAATCATACATTAGTTACTTGACTTTGTGTGTCAAGTGAGCTCTGACAGTTATATTTTGTATGAAAAAAGTGCATGGTCATTATAGTCACAGAAATTTACATTGTAATATTGAAGGATAAAAAAAAAATTCTTAAGAAAGCTGCATTAGATTTTGCAAAGCTGATCTGTATTGAGGATACTTTTCCTACTTTATCCTCCAGGAACAGAATAACTCTGAATGTATATAAATTAACTAAAATCAATATTTATGACAGTTAGGAATGAAAGTTGTTCTAGAACTACATCACAACAGCAAAATACTTAAAAGCAATGATAAAACTACAATGCAAAACAGTCCAAGTTGAATCCATTTGTGCAAATGAGATCTCTCCGGGAGACTTCTAAATCCTAAAGCTTTTTGGTGGTTAATTTTTTACGTGAATGTAACAAGAAATATATCAGAAATAAGCCAAATTATTACATATCTGTTTAATTATTATTTTTTCTACCTATATTTGAAACTTTTTTTGCTGTACTTGTCCTTGTATAAAGTAATTAGTACAGAACCTTGCAGCTTTCACAGGTGAGAAGTCCATAATGGTACCCAGACACTTTATCTCCACAGACTGGACACAGTTCCTCAAGGTCTTCATCGTAAGAGTAATTCACCATTTTAAACTGAGACACTGGGGAAAGGAGAAAGAGCACATTCAATTAGAATGTACATTAATAACTCAAATTTTCTGCAACTGTTCTCATCTAGAGAGAAAGCTCACTTACACACACACCACTGCAAATTGGGGAAAAAAAAGTTTTATTTTTAAAAACACAGCTTGTATTGAGACGTGCAACTTTTCATCAACAGCAAATCTGCATGATACTTAGCAAGTGGAACAAAAACCATCAGTTCTTCGGTTTTATGTTCTAAATATTTATATTTACAGGGTGCCCTTAACTTAGTCCTTAGTTTATGGAATCACAAACTAAATGAATTCATTTAAATCCGAAAATGATCAGGGGCAACCTTTAAAAAAGCAGAATGAAAAGATTAAGTGTCACTTGTGTATTTCACGTAACTTAGTTAGTTTCCTTTAAAGTTTTCTTTCAACATCAGCCTGCAAATATTTACTTACCCTAAACTTGTATCTTACAGACCCAGCACTTTTGCGCCGCGTCAAATGCAAGTTACTTACTTGCAAAACCAGCTTAAACCAACGTCCTCCTCGCCCCCCAAACTCGTTGTATCGGAGTGACTGCCATCCCTCCGAGCCAGCTCGCCCTCCCGCCCTGCCCCAGCCGATGGGCTGCGCGCTGCCTGCCCAGAGCCCCGGGGTTTCGCAGCCAGCGCTCCCGCGGCGGCGGGGGAAGCGCTTCTAGCCCCGTCGGCGCGGCTCTCCGCGGGCCGGCAGAGGGATAGCGGCCCGGGACCGCCGTCCTCGGGGAATGCGGTTGGGGTCTGCCCAGCCGGCGCCCCCCGGTACCGGGGCCTGGCGGGAAAACTGCGCGCCGGGGCCGCCTGAAGTTTCTGCCGCTCGGGGAAAAGGCGGGGAGGAGCCGGCCGTCAGGAGGGGACGAAGGGCGGTAAAACAAGCTCAGTGAAGGCACAGAGCGCGGTCACTCGAGCCGGGCTCCCCCCACAAAGAGGCCGGTGAGCGGCTCTGGTTATTCCCCAAAGAAACGCCGCCGCTCACGGCGGGGCCGGTTTCCTTCCCATTCCCTGCTGCTAAACCTCTGATCTGCTCGGCAAGCACAGCGGCAGCGGAGGGCTCCTGAGCAAGGCGAGAAGCACGGCTTAGGTTGTTGCCCCTTTGCCGGTAACCACGCGGCTGCCACAGTTCGGGGGCACCGGGGAGGTCAGCGTCCGCCCTGAAGCCCCCGGACCGGGCGTCCGGCTGGGAGCGCGGGAGCTGCGCGCCCCTCCGCCAGGGCAAGGGAGCTGCCGGGGAGCGCGAGGGGAATTAACCCGCCAGCACACAGCTGGGAAAACGTTTCCAGAGCGACCTCGGCACGGCCAGGGATCGCCGCCTGCCAGCGGCGTGGGGCGGACAGGGGGCGGCCCGCAGGCGGAGGAGGAGGAGGTCCCGGCCCTCCCCTCTGCGACCGCGGCTCCAGGGCCCGGCGCTGGGATGAAGTTCCCTCCTCGCAGGAAAAACCAAGTGGGAAAGCAGGGGTTTTCCGAGCGTCGTGCCTTGGCACGGAGCCTCCTCCAGCACCTCCGAGACCACTGGCCCACCCCGCCCCTGCTTCCCAGCAGGCTCCCGGGAGGAGAAGGGATAATTTCGAAAGAGCAGCCGGGACGGGAGTTTCTGCCTCGGGAGAGGCGCGCAGGGCGGGGCGGGCAGTGTCCGCGTACCGGGCTGCCGGCTCCGAGGCAGGGAGCCGACCCCCCCGCGGCGGGCCTCGGACGGGATCTCCGCCGCCTTCCTCCGCGCAGAGCTCCGGCCCGGAGCAGGGAACCGGGAACGGCCCCGTCCCGCCCCACAGTGGCATTTTCAGTGCCATCCCAGCTCGGGCATCCCGCTGCCTTCGCGGGTACACCGCAAGGGCGCAAATCCGCCACTGTGTCGGGGCTCTCTGCTGCAAAGTTTCGCACCACCGCCGCTGCCACCTGTGCTGTGCCCGCGGGCGCCGCACCCGCGGGGCAGAGCCCTCGGGACCCCGTTTCGGGACGGTGTGTGGCACACGGGGTGCTCGGCAGGACTTGCCCGCGTAACTCCCCCTGCCATAAACTTCGAGTCAGTTTTGCGCGAACTGGCCACGAGACCGACCCCCCCCGCCCCGCATCTGCAGCGGGGCCGGTGTGCCCGCGCAGTGACCGGAGGGGCGTCTGCACCCCGGCGAAGGCTTCCGCCGGCTAGATGCTTGACGGTTCCCCGGCCGCGGTTGCACCTCCTGGCCGGGCCCTTGTTGTCGCCTCGGCGCTGGTGCCCCGGCCGCCGGGGCCCGCCCGAGCCACGCTGGAAGTTGGCCCGCGAAGGCAGGGTCTCGGCGGGGCGCGGAGCGGAGCGGGCGGCGGCGGAGGAGATCGCAGGCGGCAGCCGTAAACTTTTTTGGCAGGAAGAAGGGGCGGTTTGCCGAGGGGGGCCCGAGCGTGCGCGGAGGGGGAGTGCCGTGCCTTTTCCCCCTTACCTTGCATGTTTTCCGGCATCTGCCCCTGTTCCCCATTCGACCGGGCGAGTCCCAGGGCCTCCGTCTCCACTTTGGGCAGCATGACAAGGCGGCTGCGGGCCGGGCTGGGGGCTCCGTGTCCGTCCGCGATACCAGCACCTGGACACGGCAGCACAGATTTAGCTGGAGCAAGGGGCGCTCCGCGGCCTCTGCCTCTTCCCCCTCCTCCTCCTCTTCCCTCCCTCTGCTCCACGCCAGCCCTTGCCCTGCTGCAGCGGGAGCACCGAGCGGCCCCGGCCGCCGGGAAGAGCCGCCGGGTGCCCGCGACTGGGGGAGCCGCGGAGCGGTAGTCGGGCTGCAGGCGGCGGGGGCGGAGAGGAGAGGAGGAAGACCGGGGGGTGCTGAGGAGGAAGGAGGAACCCCGGGAGCCCGCAGCAGCTCCGCCCGGGGCTCAGCGTGGCGGCAGCCCGGCGCCCCGATCCATGCGGAGCGGCACAGTGCACAGGAGCGCTCTGCCGCCGCTGGTGCTGCTGGACAGGGTTCCCACCCCCGTCCCCCTCCTCCCTTCCTCCCTCCTCCTCCTCCCCCTCTTCCCCCCGCCACAAGTGCGGAGGTGCCGAGTCGGGACCTCTAGCCCCGGGCCCGCGGGGAGGCGCTCCCGGAGCCCGGGGGCTGCAGGGCGCGGGGGGCTCCGGCGAAGGGGGGCCCCGACACCGCCCTTGCAGCCAATAAGGCAGAGGCGGGATGAGCAACACCCCCCGCGCACACACACGCACCACACACACACGCACAGGAGCACACACACTTGCCCACCGCGCTCACCCACTGCCCGGTCGTTAAACCGGGCTGCGGGCTGGGGGCCTGGGCTGCAGCCGCCCCTCACCGCCCCAGCGGAGTCCGACGGGCCACCAGCCTCGCCGAGCCGGGCTGCGCCTGCCCTTCCTCCCGCGGTGTGCTTCGTTGCCGGTGGGCAGCCCCGCTCCGGCTCCCTTGAGGCCGGCGGGGCAATCCCCCCGCCCGGCCAACTGCGGCTGCGGGACCCCAGGCTCTCGCCTTCCCTCCGGGCGGTCGGGGGTAGGCAGCGGTAACCCCTGCGCTTGGAGAACCCCAGCCCTTGCGGCCACGTTGCCGCCGCGCAGCCCTGGAGCCTGAGAAAAGCCGGCGGGAGCCGCGCTTGAGCTCGCTGTACCTATTCTGGCTTTTTCGGTCTCCCTCCCCTAAACTTCTTGCGAAATCTGCCGGTGCCAGTTGCATCGTTTGCACAAAAGCCAATGCCCTGGCAGAGCCATCGCTTGAGCAAGACCCTCCCTTCCCCGGCCCACGGTGCAGCAACCGGCACTCGTTTCCAAGTTGTCCCAAAGAACTCGTTTCTCGCCTCAGCGGCGAGAGCCGGGCGGCCCCGTGGCGCGGCATGGCGGGGGACCCGGGGCCGGCGGAGTGCCCAGCCGCCCGGCTAGCCGGGCCGGGACGGGACGGGGGGTCTGCCCGCCCCCGCTGCCCTTCCCGCCCTTTCCACGCCGGGAGCGTGCGGGGGGCTCCGCGCCACTCCCACTGCCGCGCGTAAGTTTGGCGATGTGGGATGAGTGATATTTGCACCTTTGAAAACATCCGAGCCCCCCGCCCGGGCGCTCGGCTGCCCGTACTCCTCTGCCACTTTAGTCTCCGTTGTGTATATTAAGAGCTGAAAATATTTGGCGGTGAAAATTGCTTCCGATTGACAGTGAGGCACGGAATTGTCTCCAGGGCAAGGTATAGCATTTCCTATCGGTTGGGGCAGAGTTTGTGAAAACTGACCCTTGTTGTAACTTATTAAATACTTGTGATGATCGCAAGGTGACCAGCGGTGGGACAAGCCCTCCATGTGCAGAGAGAGGACTCGGCTGTGCTCTTTCCTAGACAGTTTAAACTTTCCGCATCCAGTAACTGGAAGAAGAGACCTTTGCTTAATTCAGCGCAGATCCCGAACCAACCCAACGCCAGCACCACTGGAGTAGAAAATGTCTCTTTCTTTCCTTCTCTGTTCAGGGTTTGCTATTTTGGGGATGGACCCAACGCGCAGAGGGGCTCGGACCTTTCGGGCTCCTTCTATTCTCACCTTTCCCCCACTCCCGTTCGGGCGGAAGGGAGAGCAGGAAAACTCTTGATCTGTATCAACACGTTATTTCCCAAGTTGTAATTTCACAGTTGAGCAGTTCGCCTGCGAATAAGTTTTAGCACAGCAACATGGCGAGCTGCGTGAGCGGCCAGCTCGATGGCTACGGCGGGGTGGCTGAAAACCATCCCGAGGGAATACCCTCGTCTCTAGGCAGAAGTAGCTCGGGCTGAGACCCCGTCTCGGCCCTCGGGAAGTTGTTCCCAGATACATTAATTACAAACAACCCCTCTCGCAGGCGTCGTCGTGTAGCATCGCCCTGAGCTGAGCCCGGGCGGCTCAGCACTGGCGGCGTCCGCAGCGCAGCGGCGGCTCCGCTCCGCTCCCCCGGGAGCCCGCCGAGGGGGGTCGGGGCTGCGGGCCGGGGGTCTCCGCAGCGCGGCGGGGCCGCGGCCCTCCGGCCTTGCGAGCCTGCAACCGGACCGCTTCAGCCTGCTGCTGGCCCGACGGGTGGCCGGAGGACCCCGAGGCGGCTCGCAGAGGAGCTTCGCCTCCTCGCAGCCCTTCCCGCAGGAGAAGCGTTGTCAGAGCATCGCTCCGGCTGCACGTACAGCAGACCGTGGGAAGTTTAGTACACATCGGCAGGACACCGCCGGACCTGGGTCCTGCAGCCCGCTGGGCTCCGTCGGGGAAAGAGCCGGTCCCTTCCCTCCCACTCGCCGCCGGGTGGGTCACGCCGCTGGGCGACGCCCCGCCGGGGCACTCCGTGCCGCCGCTCTCGTTGTTGCTGCTCCGGGAAAGGCACCCGCGTTTTAGCCGAAAGCTGCGGAAGGAAACTCCGCGTCCGGACAGGGCAGGTGAAACGAGCCCGAGCGCAGCCGGGGCCAGGCGGGCTGCGGGCCCCGACGGCAGCTCGGCCGGGGTGGCCGTCTGTCCCTGCCGGCGGCTGGCCCGGGCCGGGCCGGCGCTCCCCGGCCAACACGCCCCCTCGGGCACGGCCCTAGGACCAGTCCCTTGGCGCTTCGCTCCTACTCGTGGGCTTAATGTCATTCCGCCGGGGAAGGGTTTGGAGAGAGTTCAAACTGTACATCGCAAAGCCACTCCGCGAGCTATCGCTATGGATGAAAATACTTCGGAGTGGTTATTACACATCCTCATTTCTCCGAAGTAACAGTTTAGGGCAGTGCGTATCACAAATGATACCTGGTCCCTTGTGGCTACATTTAATTTAACATGGAGTTCTAGCTCTCACGATAGCCTTGAGCAACCTTAATTACCCTTTCTTCTAATCTCTTCTCCGTTCCTTGCTAAGTTCTCCAAACTTTTTTTTTTTTTAATGTGATTTCTCTCCCGAGTTTGCCTGCCTTGTTCTGACTTTGCCTGAAGGTCTTGATTGACGCGTGTAATTATAATTATAAAAAATGATGGCTCGGGGAGCCTCCAGCAGCCTTGATTAGTACAAGGAGCAAGACCTGGAATATTTTATACTTCCCTATTTAAATGTACGTACATTTACATTAAAAAAAAACACTGTCTAATTTTAAATAATCTGAAGCTTCTTCCATCTCTTTGTTTTCAAGGTAGAGGGTTCTGTGTGATTATATTTCAAGGCAAGCTCCAATTTCTTAGAGCTTCAGAGACGCCACAGAACCTGGGCAAATTTCAAAGCCTTTTTCCCTAAGCAGAGACATTTCCAACTTGGAGGGTCTGCTCGATGAGCAACAAACAGCACGCTCCCTTCTAGCTTTGTATCGGAAAGTGTCCCGGAGAAGGTTTGATTTATCTTCCCAGCAAGCAAACTCTAGCAAAAGAGAATTTTTGGGGGGGAATGTTAAAGACAAACTTCGCAGAAGCAAATGAAAGAACTAAATAAATGGAGGACTGAAACTTTTGTGCTGGGAGGTCTAAATCCAAAACCGATCAAAAAGGCTTAGAGGGAAGCATTTAAGGAGAGAAATCCGCGTCCTGTCCCCCCTTCCTCTCCCGCTGGGCATTCCTGTTTGCCGCCAGCCCAGAGCCGCTCTGAGCACTCACTCACTGAAGCCGGTGGCCTCAGCCAGGCGCGGGGAGAGAGTGACCGCCACGCAGTCTGTCCCCGGCGCAGCGACACAGCCCCGGGCACAGGCTGGCACGGCCCCAGGCAAAGACCGAGGCGGCCCCGAGCACTGAGCCGCGCAGCCCCGGGCACAGACGGGCGCGGCCTCGGGAAATGCCCCGGAGAAGGCAGCGTGTGACAGTGCGGCAGGCACAGCACCCCTCTGCAGCTGGGGAAGTCTGTAACGCGAGTTTGCCGCTTCACCTCACACACCTCTCACGCCCAACTTTATGAGACTGTTTACACCAGGAAAATCCAATACAGGCTCTGCTCTACCCTGCTCTACTCTTCCCCCCCCCGGCCTTTGCTTTTCTTTTCTTTATTTTCTTTTTTTCCTCTTTTCCTCTTCTCTTCTCTTCTCTTCTCTTCTCTTCTCTTCTCTTCTCTTCTCTTCTCTTCTCTTCTCTTCTCTTCTCTTCTCTTCTCTTCTCTTCTCTTCTCTTCTCTTCTCTTCTCTTCTCTTCTCTTCTCTTCTCTTCTCTTCTCTTCTCTTCCCTTCTCTTCTCTTCTCTTCTCTTCTCTTCCGTCTCTCTTTTCCCTTTCACTCCATGTCTTCCCCTCTCCGCTCCTTGTCATAAACAGATCACCCCTCCAGTACAAAGAGGAGAGTACCTCGAAACCTTCCAAATCCCGTAGCCAGCGGGCTCCTCTCATCACTTTGCTGAGGAAATACTGCTTTTAATTCCTAGGGATTCATCTGAGTGGAGGCTGTTAGTGCCTCCAACTCAGGCTTTAGAAAGTAAACTGTCCCCTCTAGAGAACTGGGGAGGAAAAAAAAAACAAACCAGAAAGTATACTTTTTTCCTGTTTTTTTTTTCTTTTGATCCACTTTCAGCCAAACGGAGTGGGTGCTTCAGGCTGAAATATTTTCTCTATAAAACGCACACCATAGAGGATCGCTTTCCAAAGCCTGTTGCCTTATTTCTGCTGCGAATCATTCACTGTTGCCTTACGGAGGTGTCGATCCTCTCTGGTGCGAAATAGAGAACCATTTCCAAACAGTCAATTATTGACCGAGAAGCTATTTTTAAAGCCCGGCCAAGCTTTTCTGCTGCACGCTGGAATGCACTGCTGCCTTATAAACACCTGGCAGCAGCGTGATGCAAAACTGCAGGAGACTCCGGAGTGAGGAGTGAGCCGGGCCAAGTGGGTGGCAAAAGCATCGCTGTGATTGCCTTTCTGTTATTGCTAAGTGAGTCATCAGTGAGGTGTCGTAACACTTCACCTCGTCCTGCCGCTGTCTGCTCCGGCCCTCCCGGGTCGGGGCGCAGGGCGCCGCGGTGCCCCCGTGCCCATCGCCCCGGCTCGGGGCGCGCTCCCTCCCGCGGGGCCGCCTGCCGAAAGGCGGCACGCGTGTGGGCAGGGACGGTTAGTCATTCCTTCTTGCAAGGCAGCTTTCCGACGGAGATTTTGCTGAACAAACTGGAAGGCGTGGAAGGGCTGAGGCCCGGGGCGGGGCGGGGGGGGGGCAGCGAAAGCTGAGGCACCCCCGGGCGCCCTTCGGGAGGCAGCGACCCTGCCCAGAGCTTGCGGAAGGGGTTCCCTGGACCAACAGCATCAGCGGCGAACAGCAGCCTTTTTCACACGGCAGCCTTTATCCATTAGGACACCTGAAGATCCAGTTTCTCAAGCAGGAGCTCTGCCTTTTTTTTTGGCGATAAATTGCATGACTTCCGTAGGGAAAACGCGTTCTATCCCCGCACTGCTCGGACCTGTTGCCGCTAACGGTGCGACGGGAACACGTGCTCGCTCCGATCGCTCCTGCCTGCTGCAGGGGTCGCGGCTTCCCCTCCCTAACGGGGGGCGAGGAGGTGAATCCAAAAGCGGAGCCGCTGCCCGGCGCGGTGCTCCGCGGTGCGGCGCGGGCGGCAGCGCTGCCGGC